>VZZY01007863.1:0-22540 GCA_013400335.1 Eurystomus gularis | reverse complement strand
GTGCAGCCTCCCCAGTGCCGAGCCCAGTGGGACAATCCCTACCCTAGTCCTGCTGGTCACACTACTGCTGATCCAAGCCAGGATGCTGGTGGCCGCCTTCGCCACCTAGGCACATGGTGGCTCATTTTCAGCTGGCTTTCAACCATCAACCCCTGGTCCTTTTCTGCTGAGCATCCTCCGTGAACACCAAAAATATGCTTTTTTTTTCCTGTAGCTATACAATGTATGACTAAAGAGAACACTGTATCTGTATGCTCATTTATAATGGTGGCTCTCAAATAATAGTATTTGTTTCCCCCATCTTCTAGTGCTTCTATAAATAGCTAAGAGCAAACATGGTTTTAATATTTCTTTGCAAGACCAACAACATTATTACCTCTGTTAAAGCATAACAAATAAAGCAAGTTAGAAGCTTTCGTCAAAGTATCTATAAGCAGTAAGGTGGAAACTTTTACTGCCTGGCTTCTGAGAGTGTGCACACTTACAGATGATTCAGCTGCATGCTTGTAAAAAATCCACATATAATTGCTCAACCTAATAATGAAATTTATCTTGCTATGCTCTGGAAAAACTGTGTCCTTGAGGAACCACAAGTTCAGTTCTATTAGAATATTTTTCTGACAAGCCATAGATTCTTTTAAGCCTGGTATTACAAAAGGGAGATAGCCTTTGATTTAAAACTATATTGGACAAGATTTGGACATGATCCCATTTGCATTTAAGATCTGCTTGCAAATGACCTCTGCATGCTTTGGACAAGCTGCAGAAGTCGACTCAGAGAACCTCATGATGTTCGACAAGGCCAAGTGCAAGGTCCTGCACCTGGGTCAGGGCAATCCATGGTATCAACACAGGCCGGGGAGGAAGGAATGGAGATCAACCCTCTAGAGAAGGACTTGGGGGTGAGAAGTTGGACATGAGTCGGCACCATGGGCTAGCAGCCCAGAAGCCAGTGGGATCCTGGGCTGCATCCCCAGCAGAATGGGCAGCAGGGCAGGGAGGGGATCCTGCCCCTCTGCTGCGCTCTGGGGAGACCCCCCTGCAGTGCTGGGGCAGCTCTGGAGTCCTCAGCACAGCAGAGACTTGGACCTGGTGGAGNAAGAAAGATGGGGACAGACTTTTTAGCAGGGCCTGTTGTGACAGAACAAAGGGTGATAGTTTTAAACTAAAAGAGAGGAGATTTAGATTAGAGAGAAGACATTTTTTACAGTGAGGGTCATAAGTCACTGGCCCAGGTTGCCCAAGAGAGGTGGTTGATGCCCCACCCTGGGAACCATTGCAGGTGAGGTTGGACAAGGCTCTGAGCAACCTGCTCTAGTTGAAACTCCCTGCTCACTGCAGGGGCTTGGACTAGATGACCAAGGTGCCTTCCAACACACACCATTCTATGATTTTATGCTATGTCCTGTTATTGTTTCTTTAATGACATTGGTGCATCTCTAGTGATTTTTTTTCAATGCTCTGTGTCTACCAGGAAGAGAGGCTTGTGGTGGGAGTTTGTCAGACCCACTCGAGGCAGTGGACTAGCAGATGTGTGTGAAAGTGAGCATGGCCGGGTTTGTTGATGGGGAAGGAGCAATGTGCAGTGGCACCTCTGGGAAGGGGGGAAGTAGGTCACGAGGCTGCTAGGGCAGGCGTCAGACTGGGAGCTGCATAGGAAATTGTGATAAATGCCAGAAGGTCTTGGCCAAGGAATGGAAAACAATGACCAGCCTGAGCAAGGTTAGGAAAAGGGAAACTGAGCTGTAAAATCAATGTTGTTCAGAAAATGAGTCATGAACTGTTCAAAAAAAGCTGGGCTTCTAAAAGGGTAAGGATCCTCAGCATGACAAGTGCCCTGGGGAGAGGAGGAAGAAGAACCTGGGAAGTATGAATGGGGTGGTTTGTTTTGTCTTGTTTTGGGATTAGTGTTCTTCAGGTTATTCAGTGAGGAGTGATTACATCCTTATTTCCTTTAATCCGATAGAGGCCTCTGAGCAGGTAAGATGTCACAACTGCAGGAGAGGAAACTTTGTTAATGTGAAAGGAAGCTAAAGGCTCAACACGAGGACCATGGAAGTGCTCCAGTGAAGGGTGTCTGCATCTTCAGTCCTCTCTCTGATTTCTATGCCAGGGCAGGAAGGATGTTCCTGCATCACCCTCCTCAAAGCAGCAAAAGTCAGTTGTTGGAAAGCTCAGGACTGATTCTGCTGAAAGGGCTTCAGATTTATCTGGCCCTGATCAGATATGACGACCCTTCTGAGAGATTATGGAACTCTTCAGGAGACCAGGATGGGAACTTGACATTTGTGTGTGTTTAGTTCTAGAAAGTATTGCCTTGCAAAATATGTTTTTTATTAAGATGACAGAAATCCAGTGGCTACAGAGTCAGGAACACTTTGATGTAGCAGTAGCCTGAAGAGATAAGATACGTGAAATGCTTCTATAGTTTTATGCACCTATTTGAGAGAGGATTATTGATGGATTTGAAAGAGAATTTCTGATTTAAGCAGGTGTGACTTCTTTCCCTAAAGACTTTGGATACGCTGCTGTTAATATTTCAGTCTCTTTTTAGACAAAACGGGGACATTGGTCTTTGTAGATGGGACAGTGAACGCAGTCAGAGAAGCACTTAGAGAAGAGCCTGTGGCTGTGCGCCATCAGGACAGCGAGGTGGTGACGTACCAATTCCCCCAAGATTTGGGGGATTTTAGTGTCCAAGGTTTAAAAAGCACAAGTCATCGAAAATATTCTCTGTTGATTTCTCTTGAGTTTTTCTTTATCTCTAACATGTAGCACCTCTGCCTGTGCATTAATGTGCACGGTCCCAGTTGATTTATTTCTGTTGTTATCCCAGTGGCTCTGGGAAAAAAGGGCCGGAGCGTCTCAACCTCTTATCTCCTGTTGCAAGCAAAATGCTCCTCAGCAAGCGCAGATGTGTAGCAGCAGAACCGTACGTTTGCAATCTCCCTCCATTTGCATTTTAATTGTATCTGGAAAATAAAACTTCAGACAGTGCTTCGTGATCTATCTTAAATAACTAAAAGAATCATTTTTATGGATTGTTGAAAGATAGGAAGAATCTAATTTAAATCCAATTTCAGCTGGCCTTGTGCTTGCTTTTAGTGTCCCTCTGGAGCTTGCTTATCTGTTTCAAAAGTTGGTGAAATTCTGTTGAATTTCTGCTTCCCTTCTCTCTGTTTTACACTTGGGTCTTTTTCTGACACTCTCCTAAAAAGGAACAGTGCTGAGGACCATGAGATGGTTCTGCTGATTTCAGTGAAACGCCAGAATGATCTCAGAACGGCTGCTTTTATTGGTAAAAGGGTGCACTAACAGATAACGCTGTAAGTCTGGTATACTCCATAGTGCTGTGCCTAACGGTGGGAAAAAGGCCACTTAAACTTACAATGGAGATGCAATTTATACCTTTGTAGAGCAGATCCAGCGCTGCTGTGAAAGCAGTTTTGTTGACTGGATAAACTCTCAAAATGTGAATGGCCTCTGATTTTGTGACATGTTCTGCCCAGCTCTCAAGCAATCACAAAGAATACAGGCTAATATGCAGGTTGTTTCAATATCAAGAAAGGGGAAAATGAGGGAAAAAATGATTCCGTGTTTCATCCAGGGGACAGGTGATGAGAATGAAAATTCCCCCTAAAAAAAGGGACTGGAGGTGGAGTTAAAAATGGGCAATATTATCAGAGGCTGAAGAAAATTCCCCCTTGAAGGCTGAGAGGGAAAACCTGAGCCAAGTAGAAATCTTTATCATCGATGCTATTTTACCTTCCAGCTGTTCTCACCAGTAAATACATGGTTGTGGGCAGATGGATGAAATAAAGGCTCCATTGGCTGCTGAGGCTTCTGCCAGTCCATCCTGAGAACTTCTCAGGAATGGAGACTCACAGCCTGGTGTAAGCATGTGAGGAATGGAATGAGAACAATAAATGACTTGGTTTCGTCTCTGATTGATTGAAATGAGAATTAAATGCTGGCCCAGAGATGAGAGACTAGTGTAACTCATTATGATATTCAGACGCACTTTTGTTTTTCACATTTGTGTGATACTTTATCTGGATGCTTATGGAAGCTTCCAGAGAGGGCTCTGGCAAACTGTGCTGTCCTGGATAGCAAAACGGGGAGAGGTTGTACATAAAAAAATCTATTGTTGTGATACCTACCTTCCTTTTTCTCCGTCTTCCGTCATTTCTGGCTTGTGAAAGCTGTCTTGGCTGTTTTAGGTTGCTTGGTGTGGGTGTACCAGGAGGTTAGAGTACTCAAGGAATTAAATATCTGTACTTGAAGCTTGGCAGGCAAGTGAGATTTGTGAGCTAGTAACTGGTTAGCACTGAGTTCCCTTTCGGGTGACATTGGGCTCCAGGGCGGCCAATCTAGCACCTTTGGGGAGCTCTGCACTAACAAACCCAGAAACTTGCTTTCTGAACACAAACATGTACTTAATAGAATAATCCTTAATTTCAGGGCCTCTCTGACATGTGGGTCTTTGTCTGAATTCCTTTGACAAAGGAAAATTGAGGGTTTGTGTGGTTTTTGTTGTTGTTGTTTTGCTGTGTTTGACTAGGGCTCCACTAATTAAGTAGCAATTTAGTTGCTTACACTTTGAAGTTTCATTCATTACCTGTCCTGTGTTAAGTCAACAAAAGGCTACATCTAAGGCAGTGAGTCTCAGGCCATCCTTTTTTTCTTTTTTTTTTTGACTGCCTAATTAAATGTAATGGCTTTATTTTGTGCTGGGGTTCATACTTGTACCATTGCCTTGTAATAATTTAAATTGCATGTATGCTGTGGGGGGACTGTTTGACGCCAGAGAGGAGACGCTCCTGCTGTCATTCCGTGCAAGTCAAAAGCACAGAGACATCATTTTCCTACCTACTTATTAGCTGCCCTACAGGAGGATCACCAGTAAGGCACTGGTTTTATAGGGGCAGGATGTAGAACGGAGCCACTATTGTGCCTAAAAATAGCCTGCTGCTATTAGCCACAGAGGGAATCCCAGACGTTGAAAAGCGACTGACTGTCCCATGGCACATGAGCTTTGCGTCCGTTTTCTTTTCTTTTATAATTATGACAGATCAAAAGCATTATGCTTCCACTCGTTATCTCTAGAGGGATTTGAAGAATTACTGTCCCCTTGGCGAGCAAAATACTCTTGCCACTTCTATTTGTTGAGATCAAGCAGCAAACATCCCTCCAAGAGAAAAATCACCTGTATTTCATTTTTGCCCTCGTCCAACGGTCGTTGCAGGAAGAGTAAATGAGTAGACCAGTGCAGTTAATGAGCTCTGGTAAAGCTCCCTGACCCATGGAGTAAGTACAAGCCGGCCTGATTTTTGAGCCAGACTTTAATGATTAATAATATGGTAAATCTAGTCTCGCGAGCACTAATAATGGGGGGGTCGCCTTTGGCTCTTTGAAAGAGAACCCACTTAAATGACAGCATCTTTGTGGCGTGTTGGAGCCCTCCCTTTTTGTCAATGGTGCCAGTGGGTCTACAGTGGAGCCCTTAAAACTAATGTGAGATCTTAAGTCTCTCAAGCTGTGTTCAAGTTTTAAAGAGGTTGGGGGAGGGAAGAAACAAAGCCAAACAACTTCTGGCTTTCTAAGATAATTTGTGGAGTGTTTGGAGGAACATCACAAAACATACAAATGGAAAAAACGATTAATCAATTTAATGTAAAGGGCAGATGGGGCAGTCTCTTTCCAGAAACGACGTCATCATATCAGGAGTTGGGTACGAACATGAAGCAGGAGTTCATTTAGAGTGTATTTGGTTCTATATAGAATGGCTTGGTCGGGACGGGGAAGACTAAATTTTTATTGCAGTTTTGTGAGGGGGAGCGAGATAAAAATTTGCTGTGGGGTTTTGGTTTGATTTTAAGTACTGTCAAGAAAATCTGATTCCTGCTCCACGTTGTTTCAGTTTAAACACCTTTGGAGATTCAAGTGCTGACTGTGCCTGCCCAAGCTAATTCTTTATCTTGCTGTGTGCACTTGGCATCCAGCCCACCAAGTTTATCCTATCTGCGACAGAGAGCACATGTCACTTGCAGAAAACGGTGGGAGATACTGGGGAAATGTTTCCCCTTTGATTATGGTAGAATGTGGTCAGGATTTCAGCCTGTTTCATAATCTGTGGGAACCCAGGGAAGGAGGAATTTATGCTCATCCGATCCTCTTGTGTTTAGGACCCCATTATGTCGCATTGAGAGAGTGTTTTGCGTGAGGGATGAGGATGTTCATCTCCACAGAGCAGGCTAGACAGCATGAAAAGCATTCCAATTTTGCCCTGGTAGTACATAAACTAGACCATATAATTTACTTTTCTCCTTTAACTTGCACTTACACCCACTTACAGCCTTGTTGGCCAGCTCAGGATGGCATAAGCTTATTGAAATAGGGAGCCTATCAGTCTGCATTCAATTTTAGATGCAGGGATATCATTCATGATTAACTTCCATTGAATACCAATTGAAATCAAGGCCATTTAGAACATTAATTTAGAATGTTGCAAGTGTAGAGTCCTCAGACTTAGACCTCCTTAGCAGGTTTGCATAACCAAATTAATTTAAGGATGAGGTAAACAAGATTCTGGTAATACAGGTAAAAAGTCTTTCTGGACACCTGCTGCGGAGCATCAGAAGAATGCTTTGCATGTAACTAGTAGTTTGGTTGGAGAGGAACGTAGAGCCATGCCAACTACTGATGGAACAGCTTGAAACACGTGGGAAATGCTCCTGCTCATATTCTGCCTCTTGTGAAGCCCTCTCTGTGCCATGGCGGTGCCAGGAAGGTCAAACTCTGCATTAAGGGAGTAGCAGAGGGCTATCTTCATAGCTAAGTTTGTACAGCCACCTAAACAGCAGGTCCACACTTAGGAGATTACAGGCTGTGGAAATTCAGTGGCCAGAGTAGAGCTTGTGATCTGAAGTGGTACCCCTCATGTAGAGCAGGCTGAGATGGTCTATCTGGCCTCCTTGTAGAGGAGCTGGCAGGTGGTAGAGTCGTTTAAAGCCAAAGAAGTGAGGAAAAGCTGTAGAGCTGCTGTGAAATGGAATCTGTTCTGTGTTTTCTTCTCCAAACTGTAACAGAACTGTATTAAGAGAGGTTGAGGTGGTCCTCATCTTACCTTCACATTTCTTGCCTCTCGCTTTGCCAAGGTTCAGGGCATCCGAGTCTGGCGGTGTCCTGCTACAGGATTACAATGGAGAAGAATTTGTACAGCCTGTAACAGAAGCTAAAAAGAAACAAACCACTTATGTGAGGATCGTGAGCCTGTCTTCCTCAGTTTCTGCACAAGAACAAGTGTGACCCAAGTCACTAAGCAACTATGCAGCATATTAAAAAAAAAAAGCCCCAAACCCCCCAAAACCAAACAAAAACCCGAACATAGAAGTGTTAGCCGGCTTAAACCAGTGCATGATGGTGCACGTTCTACTATAGCTTAGATGCACACTTAGGTTCCAGTTTGTTTCCTACCAGATGGTTTCAAGCACAGCTTCACCTTGTGGTGGTGCTCTCAGTGGCCTCTTGCATGATGACTGGCAGAGTTTCTTTTCCAATCTGAAGAGGCTCAGTCTACATTGTCCTTCCTTGTTTCAGGAGCTGTTCTGTGTTTTTTATAAGATTGTTCTGACTTACACCCCCAGCACTATGTGCTACCCCTTGCTTGAGATGAGGAGACCAGAGTACTCAGGTTGTGGGTGAACCATGGATTTAGCAGCTTAAAGATATTCTTGGTTTCATTTGCTGTTTCCTTCCTAATAGTTCCTAATGTTTGAATTGTTTTTTGACCTCTGATGATCCCTGAGATGATATTTTTGTGGAGCCCTTGACATCCAAATTTGGTAGTGGTCAACCCAGCTTTCACTATTTCTGTGTAAGCAGTTAGAATTTTTTTCCCTTATGTTGGTGGGACTTGATGATCTTAAAGGTCTTTTCCAACTGAAATGATTCTATGATTTTACACATATCGGTGTTGAAGTTAATCTGACATTTTATTGTCCAGCTTTTTGGTCTCATATGGTCCTTCAGGAATTCTTAGCAGCCCGTGTTATCTTAAATTGCTGAGTGTTGTTAAGCTTTATAATCTCAGATCATTTTGTTAGTATTTTGAATAAGGTGAACCATCCAAATATAGGCAGGGCAAGTCAGTTTGCACATAAACTATCTCTGAGACAGTTCTTACGTTGAGTGTCAGGTACTGTTTGGCTCCCTTAACACTGCTTGGATTATTACCCACCATTACATTTGAAAGAGTAATTTGGACCCAGAATGAAACTTGTGAGGCCCTAAAATCTCTTCATCAGCTGTGATCCTGTTGCTCTCGAAGAGACTGGAGTGGATTTGGGAGAAGCAGTCACATCATCTTCCTCCGATAGATTTCTGGGCTGTGTATGGACAAGATGTGAAGCCAAAGATACAGATCTTTGTTTGCCAGGAGCTGACGAGGCTCAGCTTGAACAGCAGAAATACCGAAACAAAATACTTCCGGCCCCTGTGTCCTGTTATCAACAGATGGTATTGATAGGCTGTTCCACAGTAAAACAACAAAGGTCTAACCCGGATCTTTGACAAATTGCCAGCAGGGAAGAGGGAAGGAAGGATGAAGGCAAAAGAAAGATGGTGCCTTTAAAGAGAAAGGAAGGAAAGGGGAAAGATAATACCTACAGAGCTATAATTGCACAAATCCTGGGGCTTGCAAGAAAAAGGCTCCGTCCTATCGGAGACCTACAAATGAGAGTGAGGAGATTCCTCTCATTTGGAATGAGCATTCCTTTGGAATTGCTCACCAAATTTTGAAGCCTTTCCAGTATTGGGAACCTTGAACGATCTTGGAAGTATCAAACCATTCAGCAATCTATGTTAATTTAGTTTTCTTGAATGTGCTGCAATTGTTCCCAAATCTGTTGTCGCACTTGGGTTCAAAAAGGCAACTACTTTTTTTAATAAAACGGCCATTAAAAAGTAGCTTTGTCTTTCTACCAGTTCCAAAGACAAGACTAGGTAAGGGCATCCAGTCTTGAGAATGGGGAAAGCAGCACTACTGGGAAGCCTGACATAAGAACTGTTTGAATAAGGAGGGGCTGTGCTCTAGACCAGGCTTATCTGCTGCTTTGATAAACGTCACGTATTGGGGGTACTGCTGGGTGTAAAGTGGGAGATGAGCCAGCAACATGCCATGGCATCCTGGGCTGCTGGGGCATCCTGTTCTGCATCCCCAGCAGAATGGGCAGCAGGGCGAGGGAGGGGATCCTCCCCTCTGGGGAGACCCCCCTGCAGTGCTGGGGCAGCTCTGGAGTCCTCAGCACAGCAGAGACATGGACCTGGTGGAGCGGGGCCAGAGGAGGCCCCAGCAATGATGGGAGGGCTGGAAGCCCTCTGCTGGGAGGCCAGGCTGGGAGAGTTGGGGTTGTTCAGCCTGGAGAAGAGAAGGCTCCAGGGAGACCTTCTTGTGGCCTTTCAGTGCTTAAAGGGAGCCTATAAGAAAGATGGGGACAGACTTTTTATCAGGGCCTGCTGTGACAGGACAAGGGGTGATGGTTTTAAACTAAAAGAGGGGGGAATTTGACTAGAGAGATGGAAGAAATTTTTTACAGTGAGGGTGGTGAGACCCTAGCCCAGGTTGCCCAGAGAGGTGGTAGAAGCCCCATCTGTGGAACCATTGCAGGTGAGGTTGGCCGGGGCTCTGAGCAACCTGCTCTAGTTGAAACTGTCCCTGCTCAGTGCGAGGGGGTTGGACATGATGACCTTGAAAGATCCCTTCCAACCAACCCAAGCCATTTCATGATTCTGTGGTATGTCTGGGAGGAACTAGTGGGGTGGCTGCAGAGGGAAGTTAAGTGTCATTTTTTTGAGGAACCCTCATTACTCTGTGTGTCCTGACTCCCAGTTAATACGACTTTTGACAAAGTGTCTTGCTTTTTAAGGCACTATGGGATGAAAGGGAAGATATTTATATAGTAATTAATTAAAAACCAGGAAAAATTAAGCAGGAGTAAGTATAGAATCGTAGAATGGTTTTTGTTGGAAGGGACCTTAAAGATCGTTTCGTTCCAGCCCTCCTGCCATGGGGGGTTGACCAGCAGGTTGAGCAAAGATTTGTTCAGTGTTCAATATACTGAGAAATGAGTGGGAGAATGACGTGGTGGCAAAGTTTATTGGTGATACCAGGCTTTTCTAGGGAATAGGCTTGAGAACCAACTACAATGGGCTGCAAATGGACATTGAGACTAAATGACATTGAGTGACAAGACACACAAAGCAGTGAAAGTCATGGTACACACGAGAGGGCGAGAAGTGCATTTACAGCTCTTAGCTGATTCTTTCCACCTCAGTTGTAACTAATAGCGCAGTGAAAATGCTGGCTGAGTGCAGCAGCAGTCATAGAAGGAAATCAAATTTCAGGAGTGGAGGTGACTGTAATGCTAGGAAGCTGTTGTAGGTTGGTGTAGAGCAGTCGATGTGGTTCTGGTCCCCACATTCCCAAACGGATGTGAGCGACTGGAAAAATACCAGAGAAGGTATTCTCTGGTATTGATTATTGATGGGATAATCAGAGTTCTGGCATGACTTCTGCATGAGCAGTGGTTAAATAGGAAGACACATCAGGCTGGAAAAACAATACAATAGGATTATATGAAATAAGGAGTGTTACGAAGTGGGTGGCTGCAACCAACCGTTCAATGCCAGTTTTTTTTTCCTTTTCTCTTTGTAACCAGGTTTTCAAGTTCTGACCAAGACTTCCCAAGTTTGGTCTTCATCTACCAATATCTTTTGCCTGTGAGTGATGGCGCTGCGGAGCGGGAATGGAGCGCAAGCAAAAAGCTGGCATGTCTGTAAGTGTTTTAAGGTTCAGTGCATGCTTAAAAAAACCATTAGATGAAATACCGTCTGTACTTTTATGCAGCAGAATATCAATCTCAGAGCAGCGGCTGAAGAAGTCAAAGCAATACTGGGGTTTGAGCTTAAAAGCTGTTGCTATTCTCTTGAAGCTTTCAAATAACTAAATATTGCAAACCAAATTTTGGCATGCTGCATAAGGAACTCTGCATTCTCTCTCCCTATATAGCTTTTGCATCTTAAATCTACTATTTATTGCATGCCAGAAGAGCTTCTTCAGAGGTGCTTGTGTATGTGTAAGTGTGTGTATATATATATATATATATATGTATGAACAAGGTGGTGCATGGAGATCCGAGGAGAAATTCTGAGGAGTACAGGCAGTATTTTGACTACACGATTGGAAGGTTGTGGTAATTTAAAAATATGTCTTGGGGGGTTGTAAAGAACCTTTTTCAGGTGTAAAGTAACACTAGTGAACAAAGGTTAGCAGAACTGCTGAAAATACAGAGTCCGTTTAACCTGCAAGAGAATCCTTTGAAATCCAAGGAATGTCTAATAAGTGTTCCTGTAAAAGTGGGGTGAGGATGGGCCATCAGGCAAACCCTTCCTTCCTGGTCAGGCAGACTGGATATTCAGCATCTGATTTAAAAACAGTGTCTTCATAAGCCACCATGAGTACCTGACTCTCTTTCCACATAACTGCTTCAGTCATGTGTCGTGTGTTCAGTTGTGTGGTTTGTCCTTTCTCAGACTCCTTCCTTGATCCATGCTACTCTGAATTCATTATTCTTTGCTCTAATGAACAATAATCATCAGACTTTTGATTTCTCTTCTTTCGATTGCAGGTTCTCCTGTCATCCTACAGCACTGTAAATGCTGCCATCTTCTCTCTTGACGTCTCTTGGGCTATCTCACCACCTCTGTGCTTTCATCTCTACTGTTACTTCCCACATTCTTCTTTCACCGCCGTTTTCTAGTGCAATCTGTTATAGTCTTTGAGGTTTTTGCACTTTGAGTTGTCTGTGACATGAAGCTGGATTCATGATCTCCATCTCCCAGTCGCTCTTTCCCATACAGGTTTCAGGTTCTACTCTGAACTCCTCCATTATGTCCATAGTGCCATCCAGGACCACTTAATCATAGAATCATAGAATGGCTTGGGTTGGAAAGGACCTTCCAAGGTCATCTAGTCCAACCTCCCTGCAGTCAGCAGGGACATCTCCAACTAGATCTGGTTGCTCAGAGCACCATCAAGCCTGGCCATGTCTCCAGGGATGGGGCCTCCACCACCTCTCTGGGCAACCTGTTGCCGTGTTCCATCACCCTTATAGTAAAAAAGGTCTTCCTAATGTCTGCTCTAAATCTACATTTGTCACCTTCTTGACAGAATATTGAAATAAACAAGGAAAAAGTAGGTTAGTTTATCAGTTTACTTAGAATATTTCCTCTGAATTTATCTTTCAAGCTGTGCTTAGTTTCTACGGTGTGAAACCATGCTGATGACTGAAGGCCTTGCCTGTTTCCTAGGTCAGCTCTGAACAAGCTTTATTGCAGAATGATGCAAACATTTATATGACATTGCACTTTATAAACAGCAGAAAGGACAGAGAGGACCTGCTGTAAGCTAAGCCAGAGCAGAAGGAAGACCATTCAACTCTTGACTACGTGCTTTTGCTGTCATCTTCTCATTTCAATTAATCTCTGGAAAATGAAGGTGTTCCAAGTAAAGGCATCTGTCATTACCTGCTTGATGGCTGCATGAACGTACGTGTGGCCAATATGTCTGTCGTTACACTGGGGTAGGCACCACGCTTAATTAGCCACTACCTACCGTGCTTTGTTGCATCGGCAGTGCTGGGGACACTTAGCGATGGCATTGCTCTAGGCTGGGAGGGAAGCAAGGAAAGAGGCTGTTCCGGTAAGTGCTTTGCCTCCTGTTTGTAGCTTGGCCTGTTGCATCTTGCCAGACATGCAGGCTCCTCCGAGTACTTTCACAATCATCTCTTGTCTCTTCAATTACTACTTCCTCCTCCCCCTGCCTCTCTCTTCCGTTTGACCTTCTGCTAATGCCTCCAGTGCTGGTTCAGAACCGTGAGGCAGGCTATCCCACCCCCTCCAATTAAAGATACGAGTACGGGGCACATCAGAAGCTTCCTAACAAGGCTCTGAACCCCCCTCAAATGAGTCTCATTGATCTTTCTTGGCCCATTTTGAATCCCGAATTATTGTAGGCTGTGTTAACTGGCACAGCAATCTCAGGTTTTTGGAGCTTTGCTCGTGCTGTGCTTTTTTACTTTGTGCTGTCAGCCAGGAGTAGGAGGCTTGTGCTTCCAGATTTAGGCACGGACTGATTTCCCAGGTTCACATATTACACTGGGGGTTTATTTTTAATTCATAGAGACCACTTGATGTAAGGATCAGCAATCAAAGAATATGCAATTATCACTCTTGCAAACTTTCCTGTGCCTCAGTAATTAAGCCAACATATTAGTTAAAGGCTCCAATGCGGAAGAAGATTGGTAGACTGTGGTCAAGACGCACATTTATGGATTTTCCCTTAAGCTGCTTTTCTTGAGGAAGCTTTGATAAAGACCATATGATATCAATTATCATTAACTCTGTGTGGTTTCTCTGTGTTTGGAGCTCTCAGACGCTCGTAGACAGGAGCCCTGTGTTAAGTCTTTAATGTATAACTGGTATTTATGCTGCATAGCCTGTTCTCGTTTTGATTTGTCAGCTGACATTTGAAAGGGAAGATTTGAGACAATTTATATGCGCAGACTGTGGCCTGTTGTACTGAGTGACACTTCTCCTCTGATCTGATTTGACAGGGAGCTATTTGAGCAGCGGCAACAACAGATTTTAAACGCCAGATTCAGAAACACACGTTTTAATTACACGTCACGTTCAGTTACTGCCTGAAGAACTGAAGGATGCGTTTTTGTGAAGGTGTCACTGCCTGAGCTTGACAACCTAGCCAGCGTGATTTAATAAACTGCTTTAAGTCCTCTCTTTGGAGAGCACATGCTCATACAAAGTCCCTAAACATCAAAGTCTCCCTTGTCTTGAGCTCTGTTCTACAGTCCATCAGTGCAAGCCTTCCTCAACAGGCAGCAGGAGGAATTGAGCAAACATGTAGATGTGATTCATTCTTAAGATCTTCAAGTATGTGGATGAGTCACTGATAAGTAGATGTAAGTTGTGCTGACCAGATTTAGACAGAGTGCAGCAACCAGCACTGGAAGTCACAGGATGTAGCTGGGAACAGATGAGGAAGCCTGAAAACTCTTATAATTGAGGAAGTTCATACGAAAATCCACAGCAGCCTGGAGAGTTCGTTTCACTGGAAGAAATAAAAAGTCTATGTAGTTCATTTCAGTCGGATTTACAGACAAGTTTAGGCCTGACAGTTCACAGCTCCTCTTTGCCACTGCTTCACTTCGAAGTTCTCAACAATTTGACAACAAAAAAAGAGGCAAACAAGCCCCCCCAACCCTGAAACATCTTTATTCAGTAACTTTTTGGAAGTTGAAAGGCTGTTGGCAATATTGGCTCACATGTTAGCCAAACTTTATGACCACGTCTGGTCTGGATGCTGTGAGCTGGGAGTGGCTCTGTAGCATGGATGTGGATAACCAGGAGGCAGAAAATGTCTTAAGAAATTATATTTTCATGATATTTTGATTTTATTTTTTTTAAATTAGCAACAGGTAGAGCTAGGTCATAAAAGCTGAGGCAGCCTGGAAAATTTTCTCCTGACTTTTTGTTGACATGGCAGAGCCTGTGGGTTGCTGCTTTACTTTGTGTGGAAGAACACCATGATTTCAGGGACAAGGAAGAGGGAATTATGTTGGGACACATCATGTGCAATATTCTTCAACCCAGACAGTGAAAGCGTGCAGCATTTTATATACCCTTGTTGGCAGAGAAACCAATTTTTGCCTCCCAAGAGAAATTTGGAGCCTTCAAATGACGCTACCTTAGTCAATTGGACTGACAGCCATATGAGGTTATCACCTTCCGCTATTTGTCTTTCTGACTTAGCACATCATTTTGAGGCAGTCTGATGTTACTATGCCTTGTGTCAGGTTTTTTTTCTGATCATCTCAAGGTTTTTTTTAAAGCTGCTGTAGCCAGCATGAAGTAGTACAGGTGGTGTTTTCAAGTGTCGTAACATAAAACTTGTATGTGTTTTGCAGCTGCTAAATATGCAACGAAGCAGCCCATTGAGCAGCCAAATTCCTGCTTGATGTCAGCACACAGTGGGGCTCCACCTGCACTGCAGGCCTGGACTTGACCTTGGGGTTTCTCACACTGATTCATCAGAAGGTTTTTTTGGCTGCGATGTTGCTGTAATCATGGTAATCGGAAAATCTGACACTGTTAACTCACCTTTAGCCACCTACCCTTGTAGCTATGTATGAGCAAACATCTTCTAGGACAGCATGCCAGGGATGCAGTTTCCCAGGGCTATCGAGAAGAATTAAGCAGATTCCAGTTTTTCCTCAGAAAGTTTCAGCACTTTTGGGTTATTGGATGCTGCAAGCAAAAAAATCAGTTCAATAGCTTTTAAAAATACCATCGCCTTTTCGCTGGACATCATTTAAAATAGTGGTGCTGCCTTTGTGTTTCCTATTTTTCAACATTTTCAGTCTTTCTTTTGCCTTGTCATCTCTTTATGAAATTCTGAACACCTCAATGATCAGCTTGGGAGTTTGCATTTTGACTTCAGAGGCCTAATAGTTCTTGCTTAGCTGATTAGACACCCTTATCCTCAATTCCAAATTTCTAAGATTTTCTTCCAGCCAAAGTTAGTAGGGGCATAGAGAGGCACAGATTTACTTTTTCTTCCCAGATTTTCCACACCAAGTTATGCACTGCATTAAATAGAAATGTGGGAATCCCCTGTTCCTTCTGTGAAACTCTTAATATTTGTAGTGACCCAGGCAAGGTAGAGGCCCGTGACACACAGTGTAAACTTCACAGCTTACGGGTTTCTGTAGTGACCCCTCATGTTAATGAACAACTAAGCCTGTTTTGGGGTTTGTTGTGTTTTTTTTTTTAACCCTTGAATTACTGCTGATTTCAAACTTGCATACTATTTGCATTAAATTTAACATCTTGGCACATAAAGGGCTGGTTTAATACAAGACTTGGATGCATCCAAGAGGGTGATGTTTCAAAATGATGCAAAATTCAAGATGGGACTGAGCTGAGTGGTTGTCCCCAGGGTGTCTTCACCAAGAGAAGGTCTCTTCGCACATAGAGCCTGCTCCTAGAAGAAGTTAGAGCCTGAGCGGATTGCCATCTGGTTAGATGACCCAGGCTTCTGGTACAACTTCTTCCAGGTTAATGATGCTACCAGATCAAAGAGTCAGTGGCAGCGTAGCAGTAGAAGAAATGGAAAGAGGTAGAGGGAAAACAAGGAGAGTTTCTCCAGCTACTTGAAAACTGCCCTATCTTATAAGAACCGTGACAGGCAGCTCAGTAGAAAACCCAGACAGAAGAGATGAAAATTTCCACCATCACTCTGAAAACAAGAGAGTTTGGAATGCATGCCCGTGTTAAACAGAGGCTGGCCCTGGCTTAAGCGCAGTCCTTGCTTAACCATTCCTATCTAAGAAAAGCTTGCGGTGCTTGAGATGTACAATTTCTGAGCATGGTTAGCGTTGTAGCAAGAGCCACCAACAAAACAAACATTTAAATACATCGCAACAGCAGAAATGCTCTGTTTTGATCGAGGAGTTGACAAGGATTTGAATTAAAGGCAATAAATCATTTCTCATCAAAACTTTTCCCGAATTACCCCGGGCTTTCCATTTTAATAGCAGATTAAGGCAGGAAGAAGTTCTTGCATCAATCTCACACTGCTACTGAGACTTAGTGAAGCGAGGATTTAATTATGTTTACTGAGGTACATCTTGACTAGTCACTGAGCTTTCTGTTAGTGCTGCATTTTATTAATGTTCCTCAGCGAAATGTGCTGGAGTTACACTTGCCCACCCTTTGGTTCTGCGTAAAAGGTAAGAGCCTAGACATCTCCAAACTAAATATGCATGCACTGTAAAGCCTTCAGAGCAATACTTTTGATTTGCTGGTTTTGTGCAATGAAAGTTGCTGAAATCCATAGTGATCCCATCACCTCTGCTCCTTAAGCGAAAACCTACAATGCCCTTTTCTCAATTTTCACGTTCTTATGAAACAATCCTTTGAAAGGATGTCGATTTGTTTGTCTTTTTAAAAGAAGTTATAAAAAAAAAAATCCCCAGCCCTGTGAGGATTGATTAACTAATTAATTGATAGTGGGATCACCATCAGAATAAGACCTAGGCAGAAAGCCTCCAGTAGAGGGAGTGACCAAATTAAAAATCCCGTCCAAACAGCCTCTGAATTATATGTTGCTGGTGAACGTTTATATTCCTCAAGTGCAAGTGCCCTGGGAAGCAGGGAATGATCTTAAACAGGTTTTCCAGAGCCTCATGTGTGAGGCTGACTGTCTCACTCCCACGTGTGAGCTAGTGCAAGTCAAATAGCGACAGTAAAATATGTGAACAGGATTAAGAGTTTTCCCTTTCTGCAGGTCATGCGCTGTGGCTGCTGTCACCCGTGTTTCCCGCTCTGTGTTGCAATATTCAGAGTGTCACGGCATGAGTGACACTAATCACACTGCCTCTCCTTTCAAAGGAAATCCAAACCTCGCAGCTTTGATCCTCAAAACCCTCACTGAGCTGAAGTCCAAGTACGAGTCATGCTTACTTCTCCTTCTAGAAAAATATTCTGATTCATCAGAAGGATTAAAAGATTAGTTAGCTTTTAGGTAGCACCTAGAACATCAGCACATGTTGATGTACATGTGTATTATTTCCCTAGTGATGAGACTTATCTGTCCTCTTTCACATCTTTATTAGCCTTCTGCCCTCACCCAGGCATATGCACCTAAAAATTACTCTTCTCTTCAAAGGCAAGTCAGCGAAACTCATCCAGAGTCATTTGTCAGTCATTGTCACCAGAGCGACAATGAAACATGAAAACCCCTTCTCAGTGAGCTTTTTAAATGCACACTCTTTCCATCACATCTCCATTTAATGTCTTTTTTTTTTTTTTAAATGAAGTCTTTTTACGTGCAGTATGAGCACTATGAACAGGGTTCTTTACGTTGCAAAGGCATCAGACGGTGGAGATGAAGTTTCAGAAGCCTCTCTGCAGACACTCACTGGACAGTTCAGAGCAATATCAAAACGTGTCTTCATCTAAAAACCGGCATATATTCTATTTTAAAATGGGATTAGGAAAGCAGTGTTGGGGGATGCTAGGGAAATGCTGGGCTTGAGAAAAGAATTGGGGGCACTGGGGGCGGAGGAGGAGAAAGAACTGCACCTACAAAAGACCTTCCAGTTTTGAGTTTAAATATAGTTTGTGATAGACAACTAGCTTTTTAAACGCTCCTTTACCTTCGTACTTTCTTGCAGCTTCTGAACGTAGGTTTTTCTTTTCGTTTTGTACCCAAGCTGAACTGTGTGTAAAGTGGTAGGCCCATTTCAGGTTAATTTTTAAATTCTATAAACTTCGTAATTGTAGCACACAAACACTTTTTTTTTTCCCCAAAGACAAACAATATAATGTCCTCTGGGGAAAACAAGAGGTCTCCAAGTTTAGAAAACAGGCTGGAGTGATCATTAGTGAAGCACAATTTCATGGCAGGAAGTCGGCTTGGATCCCGTCTATGTATCCCAGACATTTTATGGTCTGGATGCAGAAAGCGCATATGGTGAATGTTGGGGTTTTTAACAGCCATATTTTGGGCCCATAAAATAACCAACTACAACAGTTAATTTTCACCCACACACCCAAATTGCTAGTTGGTATCACAATTTCAGTCCTCTGACACCCCTTACACAAACATACACTGTTCACCACCAAAAAAAGTAAAACCAGGAGGGCAGTCTTTGGGGATTGCAATGGAAGTTAAAAAAACACCCAGGCCATACACAAAAAAATGAGCAGCAGATGACTGATTATACCTTCCAGCGGGCTGCAGAAGGAAACAGTTTACAGAATGTGTTGTCTCACAGCTCTTCCATCTCTCCATCACCTCCCTGCTCTTTGCCTTTCTCTTCTGCCTTGGCCTCTGTTGTCCTCTTTTCAGAGAGCAGAATCTGCAGCTTCCAAGAGTACCAGCAACTTTAAAGTTTGCTTTAACTCTTCCCAAAACGGCTCCATGTGTTTGAGCAGGAAATACAACAGATAGGTTGCTACTGTGTTGGTTTTGTTGTGAGAAGATGTAAGCAGGCTGCTGGGTTATCATCTACTCATCCTAATGAGCACTCTGCTTAAAAGACACTGTGCAAGAAAGAAGCAGTGATCCTCTGCCTCGTTGGAAAATGAACAGCATGACCAAGCTAAGCTGTGAAACACATTAAAGCTTGTTGGCCATGCAGTTCAGTAGAAATAAAAAAAAAAGGGGAGTGAACTTATTAAGATGGAGATTTTTTCTTAAGCTCTCTGGAGGACTTGGCTCCCCAGTCCTGCTGTATCTCTTCTAAAAGAAGATCTAGCTCTAGAAGTCAGTTAAAAGCAAGCCCCAGAGATTATTTTGAAAAGCTTGTTTAGTGTAAGTTTATTTTTAGCAGAGACATGTTAATGAGTAAATAAGTGTTTTGAACTAGGATCCCCTTGTTAGGAAGATGTGGGTAATCAGGAATGCCTGGAGGATGTCATCGTTTTAGGGAGAGAGGTATTATTTGATAAATTACAGCTCACTGCTCACTAACTTAAACTGGGTTGAAATGAAAATGGAAGTTTTCTGGGGTGCTTTAGGTCTTCCCGAGATGTGTGAAATGCCAGGCTAAGTGTCAAGAGCAGGATGCTGGCTCAGCAGGTTCTAAACCAAGGAAAATGGGCAATGGTCTTGAAAGGTGCAGATTTGTAGACCGCTCCTGCATTTACAGAATGAATCATATAAAAGATTTACAAGGCCCTTTCTCTTATTCTTTTTAGGTCCTGAGCACTTGCTATGGGAAAATTATACCAAGCATAGAAAGAGGCCAAAAAATTCTAAGGTACTGCAAAAACTAGCTGTAAAATAGAGATTCAAAGATGACCAAGCTACTCCAGCCAGCCACATCACCTTTCTGTCTTCCTCATCTAATCGATCTTGCCTAAAGCAAGCTGCATAACATTACATATTGCATCTCCTTTTACTGCGTCTTCAGGCTGGTCATCTCCTTCCACCCAGCTATGCCAGAGGGGAGCTCGGCACACAGCTTGTAAACACAATTCCTTTGGAGTCTGCATGGAAGAGGTGCTGTTTTTCCTGGAGCCACATCCCAGGAACCTCTCTCTTTAAATTGCTTCCGTTGCATCATTTCATAGTTCCTCATAAAAAAGAAGAGAGCTTCCTTATGGCTTTCCTGGGTAAGAGCACGTGTGAGAGAAGTTGTAATCCTCTCGACCTTTCCCTGCCATATCCTGTTTTATTCTGTTAAGGGACTCAAATCATGTTTCCTGACACACCTCAGTGTTCAGAGCTGGTATCTCCTGGCACCCTGCCCTACAGCATCCTTCAGTTGGGGTCCCCAGCTTCACCTCACACGCTAGTTCTTTACAAGACTTTGACCTGGTTTCCAGTTGCCAAGTTTCTTCGCTTGCTTGGTTTGTATCTGTCGGCAGTCTTCCAGTCTCAGTCAGTGTTGCCAACAAGTGTCTGGACTAAACCCTAACAGCATGTTTCTCTCTGTGTACCTGAACATGCAATGCATTCAACAACATAGATCATAGAGTGGTTTGGGCTGGAAAAGACTTTAACGATCATCTAGTTCCAACTCCCCTGCCATGGCAGGGACACCTCCCACTAGACCAGGTTGCACAAAGTCTCATCCAGCCTGTCCTCCCATCATTGTTGTGGCCTCCTCTGGCCCCGCTCCACCAGGTCCATGTCTCTGCTGTGTTGAGGACTCCAGCGCTGGCCCCAGCACTGCGGGGGGGGGTGTCTCACCAGAGCAGAGCACAGGGACAGAATCCCCTCCCTACCGTCATGGCCTAGAGGCTCTTTTACTAAAAATATCTGGAGGAGGAGATTTAGACAGCAAAAGCTCCTGCTTGAGAACACTTGAGAAACACCATCTCAGATGGATGTGCCTTGCAAGACTGACTCAGCAGACAACGTCCACTGGCACTGTTTTAAAAGTCTTTAGTGAAGTTTGTGCTGTTCACACTAATCCTGAGGAAGTCCCATGTAACATGTCAAAAATAAAATGTGTAGGTTTTTCCAGACTGAAACATTTTTCAGGCAGTGGTGGTTTTGGCCAACCTGAGTTCAAACAGAATAAAGTATTGGTTCAAGCTGAGTACATCCACATCTTGAAGCATGACCGCTTTGTGGGGTACAATGAATGTCAGACTTTACAGACATGGAAATTCAACCATTATACTGGTGTGTTGGGGAGAGTAGGGAAAAGGTAGCTCCTGCATACACTTACTACACAAATTATTATTTCTCTACAGTCTTACACATACTCCTTTGGGGCCTGAAATCCATGTCCAAAAGATAGGAGAGGTGAAATGTTGTTGTCTGACGTGCAGAGCTCTCTTTTTTTGAAACGTGATATATAGAGAGAGCAAATTTCAGCTTTAAATATGTAATAATAGCAACAACACTCTTGAACTGTTTACACCATTGTGGAAAACAGAGAACTTCTGCCATTTATCACTCAGCTTGAACCAATACTTTTGCATTTGAGAGCCTTGGCTTGGGGCAAACCTTTTCTGGCTTTAATTTTCTAAGATTTGATTTTATTTCCGATCAAAGTGATACAAAATGAGCCACAATGAACTTAGCTAATATAGCACCGCTAGAACGAGTTTCCAGATAGCTTGTTTCGTTTTTCTGTAAATGAAATTACAATGCTTATCCTTATTGTGTGTGGCTTGCAAGACAATTTAAAAGCAAACTTTGACACTCAGCAATTCACGGAAGTCCGATGACAAACTTACTGAGCTAAAAGCAGCTAGAGAATGTTGAGCATGGGAGACTGCAGTCTTGTAGAGCGCAACTGGCAGTCGTAGTTTAATTATTCAACTTAATAACTACCATGGAAAAGTGGTTCTCTTCTAAGGCAGTATCAATTAATACAACAGAGTGAAAGCTGAACCACAGTGGAGAACCATTAGAACATTGGCGTGGGTCAGGGAGCACCAACATGTGTTAGGAAAAGCTTTGGAGTCGCTATTATCACATGGAGTTGTTTTTTTTAAGAATGACTCCTTAGGTGCATGAAGCAGAGCACTAATCTAAACTTGAAGGGCCACAGTCTTGCCGTGAACTCCACCATCATGAACTGCAGGTTATCTTACATGCTGGACTAGTGTCAACCAGGGATCTGGCCAGGCTGGATCGGTGGGCTGAGGCCAATGGGATGAGGTTCAACAGGTCAAGCGCTGGGTCCTGCACCTGGGTCACAACAACCCCAGGCTGAAAAATGCCCAGCAGAAAAGGCCCTGGGGATGTTGGTCAACAGCTGGCTGAAGATGGCCGAGCATGTGCCCAGGTGGCCAAGAAGGCCACCAGCATCCTGGCTTGTGTCAGCACTAGTGTGGCCAGCAGGACTAGGGTAGGGATCATCCCCCTGGATTTGGCACTGGGGAGGTCAAACCTCGAATCCTGGGTTCAGGTTTGTGCCCCTCACTCTGAGAAGAACAT
>VZZY01007862.1:710784-740816 GCA_013400335.1 Eurystomus gularis | reverse complement strand
CGGCCCCGCTCGACGGCAGCGCCGTGAGGCGACCTTAAAGCGGGGACGGCGACATGTTGTGACTCCAGGGCCGGCCGTGACAGGAGCCAGCCGGACGCCGCGGCAGCGGAGCTGGGAGGTTTGAACGGAGAAAGACACGGACAAAGCCGAGTGGCAGCTGCGTGAGGACGGTGCGCCTGATGCCCCGTCACCGCAGTGCTGATGCTGTGTTTCGCCTTCTTTAATGGCTGACAGTAAACACCAGAACCTCCTGGTCCCAGCACTTGGCTCCCGTGTGCTGTCAAAATAGAAAACATCCCTTGCTCCCTTTGGCCCAACCGAGGAATCCGTCCCCTAAAGGTGCAAGTGTGTGAGAGTGACACGCAAAAAAAGATGTTGTGCAACACAACTTGCCGGATCCAGTTAGTTTTGGTTGCAAAACCATAGGCGAGCCTACAAAACAAAAGGTATTTCATTTCCTTTTCCTCATAGGAGTCCAGATCTGGAACAGTCATGAGCGCGCTGGCCTGCTGATGCTGGCCACGGGCTGGTTTTGCCCCGAGCTTCCTAGCGTTGCTGCCTCCACAACAGTGTTTCCATAGTGCAGGTGGGTGGAGAGAGGATGGGAGGAAGAGAGGAGATGGGAGGAGAAACTTTGTTTCTGCTTCAGAAATATGATGGCCAATTTAGACCTAGTACCTAGAGCAAACTAGGGTTTTTTCTTTTAATCCACAGTGTGAATAAGAAATTTTGCAGTTCCTGCTGAGTTACAGAAAAGTCAAATGCAAGTGCTTCCCAGTGATAAAACCTCTCTCAGAACCTCATTGTAGATTCGCAAGTATTGCTGACGTTGCTTACACACTTCATATCCATTCAATCGGTCAAGTGTGTGAGTTTGGAGACCAAACTGAAACACTGTTAATCTGGAAGTTCAAGTGTGCAGATTTCTGTATCAAGATTAAACTAAGGTTCACCAAAGTCCATATTCGAAGAGAAGCGCCTACCATAGTTTGCATTTAGCTGGGATAATTTTTGTGTTGGGTGCCGAAAATTTGCTGGATCTCTGAGGATCCACGGTCGTAACCAGTGCTTTTATTGCAATTGTAAAAGGGCGCCTTAAGGCCTGATGTTTTTCTGGAAGGCAAACGACTGTTGTTTTTTTTTCCTTTTGGGCTGCTGAACAGTACCATCAGTCATAGCAATTGATAGAAATTAGCATCAGGTCCCAGTAAGTTAGAGGGGAGCTGTTGACTTTAGTGGCAGTTGAATTGGAAGTGAACCAACTAAAGCTAAAAGTCAATGATCTTGTCTTTGAGTGTCCTTCACCTTTTTATCTGGTCTCCTAGACCTGACAGTTGCTTGAGGATTAAGTGAACTAAGGCTGTCATACAGCAAAAATAACATTTGACAGTACATGGTATTCATCATTTCCAAAAAATTACAGCCTGCTGTCTGTGGCAAGTTCATGTGGACTTTCCCATCAAAGCATGCACATGGTTCAGGCTACTTCTGTCATGGCCCAAAAGGTCAAGGTAAATATGTAGTGCTTTCTAAAATGTCCAGAACAGTTATCAACTGCAGCTAGTTATCTCTTTCCTTTCCTAATAGTTGTCATGTGTTTCTCATAATCAAGTTGGATAGCTGAGAAAAGGTTAGCAATTCATTACAGTCTTCAATCCTTCCCAATTCAGCAACTTGAATGCCTTTCTCAGTGACTAGCCAGCACATTGACCTCTCCACTTGTTGATAGTATTTACTTATGTTCAGACGGCCCTGGTAGCATCTTATCTAAGAAAATCTCTCCTTTCTGTCTTCTGGGACAACTGGGAGACTTGGAGAAACAAAAAATTAGATTTCCTGAGGAGGATACCAGGAGGCGTGGCCGAAGGATGTTACACACATTTCCAAAATACTGTAGGTTGACTTAAGTCTTGAAAAGCTCTTCCATAAGTTTCAGTTTCCTCAACCATGTGCAGTGTTCCTGTGTCAGTCACATTCAAAGGCTGTCTAGACAAAATATCATCAATGCCAGAGTCTTGGCAGACGTGTTCTTGCTACAGATTGTACCTCCACAAGCAGACATCTCATCTTTGACATCACAGAAGTATGTAAAAATTCTTTCTGTTTCCAAAATCTGCTGTCAGATTTTGGTAGAAGTGAGTTTATGTCTTGAATCCGAAAAGGAATTTAGATTTTTTTTTTTTAATTTGTCCATTTCTAAAGGGACATTCCTTTCCAGTCTCAGCATCAATAAATGTCATGGAGATTTAGGTAGCTGGCTTGCAGAGGCGATATGTGAAATGATTTACAATTGTCTGCAGGTAATATGATTTGGAATCAAATTAGGAAAAACTGGTAGTTTAGACACAGTAAAGTATTCTAAATGTATGCGTTAATCTGAACTTGAAGCCCTCACACTGTTTGCAGAAGCTGAGCATTATGAGGAAGATATTTAATACAAAGATAAAGACTGTTATGTCCCTGTCTATCCATAATATTTTGGATGTTCATACCTAAGTAAGATTTTCTTGGACGCCAGTATTTATGCTTAATCTCTCCTTTCTTTGAATTAAGAAAGAAAACAAAACACATCTGATGGCTTCTTGTAAGGGCTGTCATTCTGAAGACTGACTCTTTTTTTTTTTTGCAGTTGTGAATGTGGTAGCAACATTCCCTAAAACATCCATGTCAATGGAGTACTTTTGTGGCTTATTAAGCAATGTACTGGAAGTATGTTTTGCTGTTACGCTGGTGATGCTCCTCACTGTTGCTCCTAACAATCACTCTCCACTTCAGACTTTCTCCCTGGTACATACTTACTCTGCTTATTCAAAAGATGATAAACATATCTGCCTAGTACCTGTGGATTCCAAAACACTTCAGAAAAGAGAGCAGCATCCTTTTTGTCATTCATAGAGTGGGAAACTGAGGCACGAAGAGGTGAATAGTTGCTGCCAAGATCAGTCAGTGGGCCCAGCTGATGAATTGCTGAACTGAATGTCCTGGCTAGTTTAAAACTACAATATGTTGCTTTCAGTTAGCCTCACAACACAAACCAAGAACCAAGCCCCAGAGGTAGTTCCTGTGAAAATGGTGAAGAGCTGGATTCAGATGAGATAGATTGGAACAGGCTGCCTAGAGAGATGGTGGGGTCATCATCCCTGGAGGTGTTCAAAAAATGGGTAGATGTGGCACTTAAAGACGTGGTCTAGGGGTTAGGGAGATGTTTGAAGAAGGTTGGACTAGATGATCCTAGAGGTCTTTTCCAACCTGAACGATTCTATGATTCTAAGAGATGTGCCTAAAATTTCTTGTATTGCTGTTTTTGTCAGACTCAGATTCACCATGTTGTGCTTCAGTAGTGGACTGCTGCAGTACTGTGCTGTCCTGAGTTACAACCCATAAATTCATTGTTGAGCCTCATCGTTGAAAATCAAGTTAGAGTGAAAATGATGCCAGTACAGAATGATTCTTTGCAACAAGTTTGTCAGCTAACTCAGAAATTTTCCCTGCTTGTACCACTTTTTGTTCAGTTCTGTAAGTACTTGAAGTAGTTGAATTAAAGATAATAGTACTTAAATTAAAGATAGCTAGGTCATCCTGTATGCACTGCAGTCACACACTTGCCTTTATAAATATATGTGTGTTGAGGAATCTCCTTACACCAGCTTGTCTGAAGTGGCAGGATCCATGTGGTTGCGAGGGTTGAATTTTGTTCTTCAGTTTCTCTTGGCCATCTTACTGTTGTAAGAGGAGGCAAAAGTAAATATTCTGGAATAAAGCGGAGCCTGTGGGTGCCCAGAGAAGATCAGTTCTACTTTTTGTGTTTGGGTGTGTGTGATAATTAGCAGAAAAGTATCTTAGAGTTAAAATTAGTATATATCTCCTTAATCAGGGGTACACTGGTCAAAATAGCTTCTATTTTTCATTGTGCAGTTTCTGTGAAAACTTTATTCCTCAATGAAGCTAGAGTAAACCAAGATACTAGTGCACATATATACACATACATTAATAAAATACTCTTAGGGTTTTTTTTAATCTTAAGGTCTCTGGTAGGCTGAACAGGGTAGTTATGGAGACAAAAAGTTGGACTTTTGGAAGGAGTCTCAAGTGTTATGTTTTATGATCATGATTAATGATCCTATTTTGAATAACAGAATGTTAATGTGGATATTCGTATGACTTGATTCAGGGCAGCCAAAGCTAGACAGGAATTGATTTTGCTCATACATAAAACTGCCTGGCCTTATGCTTTTATTATTCTCTTGAAAGAAATAGCAGGATGTCCGTGTTTGAACTTTTATACATTGTCTGGCAGATTGAATTCTACAAAAAACAGGTATAGACTCTGTTCCCAGCACATTTTTTGGTAGTACACGTTGCATTTGTTTTGCAGAAAATGCCTTTACATTTAATTAATTAAACTTAATTAAAATAAGTTTAAATAAGTCATTAGAACTTAGTTTCTTGTCTTTGGAAAATTTCAGAGGGGCATGTTGGCAACAGGGCTAGAAACTAGAGTTGTAGATTTGTCATTTACTTATTTAGTGTATTAAATCACGTGAGATAAGGTTACTAGACAACAAAAACAGATAGCAGCTTAACAAAGCTTGGCTAAAAACTACAGGTGATTTGCGCCCAATTTGGGTTTAGTTATGCTGATAGGAAATAAAATGACCAGAAAATGTCAGAGGCCGTAAGATTCAGAATTAAGGAATAATAAATTGTGCCATTGGTGTGGTATCTGAAGTTGATTGATCACACTTCATTGCTAACTGTACGGGTTAAACGTGCCGCAACACAGAGGACAAAAGTGAAAACATGTTCCACACTATGGAATATAACTATGACTCTTTTCCAGGATTTTCTGTATTAAAATGAATTTCATCTTCTGCTTTCCTCTTTCATCATGTGTAGAGTTACCCTGATACTCCAGTGTTTTATGGCTTTTGGGTGAAAAGATTACAGAAATGTAAAGTATTATTATATATTATTCCCAGAGGTAATTCATCTCCATGCTTAAATACCACGGTGTTCTCACTATAGCAGAGAACACAGTCAATGGAGTCTTTATCAGTTTACAGAGAAAGGAAGGGAATGCTTTTTGAGGAATAACAAGGTGAGGTTTCTTAATGGTGCTTGATGTGTTTCAGAGGAAAGGCAACAATCTGTGTAAGAGAGCCTTTTAATAACTGTGTTTTTGAGCTTTCTTTTTCCTTCTCAGCCTGTAAACGTCAGAGAAACAGTTATGTATAGTGCTGTCAATGCCGTAATAAAAATGTAATAGTATCACCATTTCTTATTCATAGACCCATGTTTTCCATTTGCTTTTTGTAGTGCTATTACAAATTGAGTAGAATTTGAGCACTGCCTTGAAGAGTTACATTTTCACATAGCGTTAACATGTCTTTATTTTACAATTGAACTTAAATATGTTGAACATTTAATTTGGGAATTCTTAGGAAAGTTATGGCTGTCTTGAAATATTTGTGTTGGCAGTGGGGTTGGCAGGGGAAAGGAGAAGAGTGGAAGAGAGGATAAATTTGGATCACTTACTATGATAATAGATTTAACTAATGTCAGTAATATTATTTTATAACTTGGAGTATGTAAGTGATAGGTAACAGTGCTGTGTTTTAAACCAGTGTAAAGTCTATGGAGTTTTGCCAGAACAGTTTCAAATGATGACAACTTAAAGAAGTTGGTTTAGTAGTCTTTCTGTTCCCCTTTGAAAAAGGTCCCATTTATGTTGTATTACAGTTGAATTATTTTCTTTACAATTTTATTAATAGTGGTAAGGATAACCTAGGTAATCCTACATTCCTCCATGTGACAAAATTGTTAAATATTTTAAACAATTAGTTTAAACAAAGACAACTCATCTCGTCTTCTGTGTTATTGTTCTATGCTGAACAGGCCGCCCAGGGAGGTGGTGGAGTCATCATCCCTGGAGGTGTTCAAAAAACGGGTAAATGTGGTGCTTCGAGACATGGTCTAGGGGTTAGAAAGATGTTCGAAGAAGGTTGGACTAGAAGATCCTAGAGCTCTTTTCCAACCTGAATGATACTATGATTCTATGAAGTCAAAGTTGAGGTTCTGAGCTGTCCTAGTTGTTGTGGATATAATCATATAACAAAATATTTAATTGATTTATTTTTGACCTTATGTTTGTGTTATCTTAATGAGACCATGTAAGCTTATACAAAAAGTAAATTTTGAGATTGACCTTCTTAAGTTGTAGCAAAGTTCTGTATAACCTATCAAATAATATTCTTAGCTAATATAGAAACTTGCAAACTTAGTGTTTTAAATTAAAAATATTTTAAATAAAAATTAAATTCCACGTAAATCTTTGCAGTTACATCAACCTGATGATGTACCAAGACTTGTAGTGTAGAAGTTTATGTGGGTAGTTACTTGTTTTGTCCTTAGGCTGAAAAAAAAAACCAACAAAGAAAACCAAAAAAGAAGAAACTCGATCACTCTATCTGAAAACAGGGAAACACTCACACAATAAAAATATTTTATTATCAGTGAGACAGAAATGTAAAATGTGCCAATATGCCACTGTACAACAAAATATGAAGTTGTTTACACCTATAAATAGAAAAAAACAACCAAATAAAACCTTTATGAAGTTCCAAAACCCTGACATTCCACTGAAGAAAGTTTGCAGATTTGAATAAAGTAAAGCCACAATAAAATGTAATAAAACAAAGTTGAGAAAATAGGCAATTCTACAGTGTATTAAACATGATAGATTCGTTACATAGATTCATTATAGGGGATTATGCTGAGTGTGTGTTTACCTGAACAAAACAATAGAAGAAAAATGTCTCAGATTCTTCCCATTACATGCAATCTTCTCTGTGCTGTAACTTTCGGTATCTAACAGTTGGGGTTGTCAGTGCCTGCCTATCCTAATGCAGTATTTATAAAACTTTTTTCATATTGTGCTACTTTAATATAGACTCTGATGTTGGAAGGAGCTCAGCATGGGTGGAGAATTCCTTGTCATTTGGAGTTCTAATTGCTAATGCAACTCCAGTCAGTAAATGTTAAAAAGATCAACACCAATGACAGATTTGTGTGTTTTCTGCAGAATTCAAATGTGAAACAAATGTTGGTGTGTAGTAAGTTCTCATTGGACATTTCTGTATTTGAAACAAAAGTGATGTTATTGCTTGCAATAGACACATGAAAAAAATCAAATTTCTCTCAAGGTAGGTTTTTTCTTTTAAGTATCTGAATGCGAGGCCTGGCCTTCTTCCCTTGCATGTCTAGGTGTATCTATGTGGCATATGAAGTAGAAACAAAATTGACAATGCCTGGGCTATACTGAAGATCAAAGTGAAGCACAAACTCCTTGTTCACTCTGAATTGGAGAATATTAAAAGCTTTCTTCCTTCAAATGAGAGCTTTTTCAAATTTTGCCTCATTTACCTGCCTGTATTTGACTGACTACGTTTTCCTTATACCTCTGGATTTGTTATTAGTCTTCAAAGCCTTATGGCTTTTGTTCTGTTACTCTTACTATGTATGATGTAGGATTTTTTCAACTCAACTTAGTTAAATTTGCTACCTCTGAAAAAGCTGTGTTTAACTTTAGTGCGTGGAAAAGTTAACCAAAGTCTGAAGAAAAACCAAAATCAGTTGGAAGCTGAAGTAATGCTTCCAGTCTTTTCAGAAAGGAATTTATAAGCATGTGTTGGTATATACTTAAAAACCAAGTCCCTCTCCCAATTAGAACTGTGATTAGAGGATTTTCATCAGCATTTTGCCAGGTACCTCAGGATATTTTACACTCTCTCAGCATATAGTTGTGGTTGCTTGTTGAGGTTTTTTGCAGTATACTGCACAATTTAGAGATTCTGTTGGTTGGGAGCAAGTTAAGCTCATGTGAAATGGTAGGAGAGAATCAGAACCTGCTTTTCAATTGTATGGAGGCTCCTTTTGGCAACTTAGGTAAGTCAATGCAGTTTTCCCTCAAGAGTTCAAAAGCAGCGTTTGAATGCCTCTAGTTGCATTCCCTGAACATCTTGTGTTGCCACTGCCCTTGCAAGCGTCCTGTTTACAGTAGGATTTCCAAAAAATACTTGCCAAAGGGTGCCAATTATGTAATTTCCACTTTACATCAGTTGTCTGTCAGGTTAGTTGTTTCAAAGGGCTTGAGGGCTCTCTAGAATATAGCTTAAAACAAAGCTAGTACCGCTGGATTTTTACTATCTGTGTCCTGGTAAAGATAGAGTTTAATGTGCAGAAAAGCAGAATGTCAAGCCCTTTGATAGTTCCTTGATAACTTGTAATGCAAAGTACAAGGGGCAATGGGCTTTTACAATTACTTAGTTTAAGTGAAACAGTTTAAGAGGCTGAATCTCACCTCTATAAATGCTGCTAGGCACTTCAGACTGTTTGAGTTGGTTGTGCAGGGAGTTAGAAGAAATTTTCAATTTTACTCTGCTAGGAATTGATAGGCCCATCTTTGGTTCTGGGCAGCATTGTGTGTATTTGTATGGTGTTTAAATCTAGGCTCTTGTGTACCTGGGGGTACATTTCCCTTTTTTTCTCTCCCCCCCCCATTTGCATATATTTTTATCAGTTGTCTCGAAGCCTTCTCATACTGGAAGCACATAAGTAACAAACGGTTATTTATTATTATTGCTGGTATTATTAGAATTAAGTAGGAGTGGGAGTTCCACATGCAGAGCACAGGTGGCATATGCTCCTAAATGTACTTGATCAGACGTAAAAGGAAGAAGAAGAAACTGCTGACTTTAAATCCCACTATTTAAATCGATAAAATGCATGAATGTAAAAGGGGTGTTTTTTTCGTGAGATGCTTAACAGTCTTGTGGCTGAAGTGGTGGAGGCACTTCATATAGCTAATGCTCGGCCTGGCATCTCTCTTTGATCCTGAGGCACTGCAATAGGACCTGTGACCCTAGAGAAGATGCAGGTTGTTTATGGCCATTGCTTGCGCCCACTGAGCTCTGTAAAGGATGCAAGTAGAGAAGGTGGTAGAGAATAGGAAGATCCAGTAGATGACAGCACTTAGTACCTGGGGTGTGTAGGTGAGAGAGTGCACCATGCTGATCAGCCTTGTGTTGTGACAAACTGGTATTTAAATAGTTGACTGCTGGGTATGAGGGTGAAGTGAGGGAAAACAAGGGATGGATACACAAAGTGGCTGGTGTTTCTCAGATAACACAGCATGTGTTAGCTCCCTCAGATATCCTCTCCTTCCTTGTCCTCTTCCTCTTTTCTTCCTTCCACACACCCACACAACCTCGCCGCACACAACCCCCACACACTTGGTGGCACAGCACTTCTTCCTTGCGCATAACTTTTTTGGCATAGCACACTTCTTCTCGGCGGAGGGTGCTTGCAAAACTTTGTCCTTAGTTAGAAGCCATATGCACTGACAGATGCAGAGGTCCCCATTTGCTGTTCACTTAAACTTACAAACAAATTGAAATTCCATGCTGTGAAAACTTTCTTGACCTAAGTTTAATTGTTATAGCTGTGTTCCAAGAACTGCCTGTTTGCGTGTGCATTAGACACAATTATCTGCATTCCTGTAGGTCCCAGGAAGTGTGTCCTAAGAATGCATGAGTCATGAAGGAAAACTGGTGTGTGGACCTGCTGCATAGCACTTTTAAACTGGACATTCAGGAGGCTGAAAGGCATTTGGGGTGTTTGGAGGTGGATATCCATCTTTGCATACGTTTAACATAAGGGTTATTTACTTATGCTGCCATAATTTGAAGATAAACTGTTCATAAAAGCTACCCTGTTCTATAGTCTTTCCATCTGCTGTGCACATCTGAGAGTAAATTGGCCTGCTACTACTGGAGTCATTTCAGGTGACCGATTAATGAACCATGGATAGAAGAATACAGTGGTTTGAGGTACCAGAAACTGTTAAGTTCTTGAGTGTCAAAGAACTCTAGGTAATGAGAGGGCAGACAGCTTTCAGGCCAGCTCTCTCATGACCCACCATTGCTAGAAAGGGATATTCCTGTATTTATTAAGAAGCTAATGATGTTTCTAACATATGATTATAGAAGATTAGTATTCAAATCTCCTTGACTCAATGCCAGTATAATTTCAGAAGCCAAACACCTCTGAATTTCCAGATATTATATTCTATGCTATTAAATCATATGGCATTTTAGGCTGGGTTTTATTTTCTTTTTCTCATGTTTTGGGCAGAAGCTACTAAAGTCATATTTCCAAATTAATTCAAAGCTGTTTTGTTCCCCATTAATTATAAGACTGACTTAAAATTATGTGATGTAGTTTATGAAGATGTATTTTAGAAAAGGGTGGAGGGACCTCTTGTTACTTTGGTGACTTAAACCAGTGGGATCTGAACTTCTAAATTTCAAAATTCAACCTATAACATACGAGCAAAATGTGTCTTTGAGGGTGGGCAAGTGGTGATTCTGTTAATCCACTGCTGGCTCGGTGAATGGAAGCGATCCCACTTTGCCGTGATCTGTTTGTGCCACTTATCATCCAGTCAGATTCCTCCGTGACAGGTTGTTGTTAGCTATCACTGTATTTTCTACCCTTTTTTCCTTACAGGAACCCTTCCTCATTCCTTCTAATCTGTTCTTAACCAGCATGGTCTCCTTGATCTTTCAGCTCTGTATCCCAGTTCCAACTGCACATCCAGTCCTCTTTCAGAAGCCTGTGTTTTCCTGGCTAGAGCTGCTTTTCTTATCCCCACAGTACTCCTTATACTCCTCCCACCATTCACACACAGTCTTTTCTCCCAGTGCATTCACTGTCTTACATTGTCTTTTGCATCCTCACCCTGTCTGCCCAAATACCAGACCTACTCAGTGTCTGTGTAGACAGACCTACCCTGTGTAGACCTAAACCAATGAAGATTCAGTTGCCTCCCATCAGAAAAGCTTGATTTTGGTGTGGTGATAGCCTTAAAGAAACCACTTTTGCAGTGATGTTGTTACATAAGAGTTTTTGCTTTCCATTTTTGAACAAGTTTTTAAGCATCCTGGTTACAGGATGTGTTAAGGATAATGCATCATGATCCTAATGTTTATTATGGTGTTAAAATCTTGTCACTTTTTTGGTAGTCTGCCATTCATTTTTTTATGACAAATTTTCCTATTCAGAAGCAGGTCCTTGACAGAAATTGATGTTTAAACTGAAAAGTCAAAATAGTGTATGGAATCAACAATCAGTATTTATTCAGACATTTTCCATCTTCTCTCTTTTTTATAATTTATATATTTTAAATGAGATGTTGAAATGATTTAAATTGTATTTTATATTTCCTAATAAGAACACTTACCTCATAATAATCATGGTGAGATTTGAAACCTATTGCATTCAGTGAGATGAACAAAAATATTTTTAAACATTGCTTAACTCATCGGCTATTACTGCGATAAACAGAAAAAACTTTTTTTTTTTTATGTGAACATATATGGAAGTACTTATTCCTTGTTTCTGTGGGTGAATTGGGAGTGCATGCACACACACCTGTTGCAGTTCAGCAGTAGGGGAAGAGATAAATTTTCACTTCGCTGTGATAGTTTTCTGCTCAAGCCTACAAGGAAGCATATTCGCTCTTGTTAGGGGTTGCCTGAGAGAGATGGGGCTGCCATGGCTCTGTGCCCCCACGTCCAACAAGTAGTAAGGCTGAACACATGCCCAGTAGGTACATACAAAACAGAAGTGTAAAATCAGGTTGCTGAAATGTAAGTCAATGCAAATAAAATTATGACTGGACCAGGTGGTTCATTCAAGAATGTATTTTAAGATTTGTCAGCCGAATAGTCAAGTGAAGGCTGGAACAAGGAGTGCTCAACATATGAACCACCTAGGGTCTGTAGCCTGCCTGGTTAGCTTTCCTGTGTCAAGCACAGGGGTGGGCTCTGGGCTGGGTGTGGTGTTCTGATGGGAACACTTTGGTCTCAATGCCACATTTTGCAGGGAGTCTGGCCCTACTACAGGGTTTGATCAGTGTGGCATGTTGGAACTAATGCTCACAACTGCATCGTGATAAAATATCACATAAGGTCTGTGGTTCTTGTAAAGGTCTTGTTCTGCAGAGGTATTTTGGCAAAACTTCTGACAGCTAAAGGGAAGGTATTCTCTCTGTATTACCCACATTTGTTCTGTTTAGTTTGCACAGGAGCGGAGGTCAGACTTCCAGTTCTGGGTGATACTCCAGATCCACGCCATACTACATGTGAGTTAGAAATAGGAGAGTTTTTAGCGCCTTGCAATAAAATACTCTAAAATATTGAGTGGGATTTTTTGGTGGGTTTTTAAAAAAATTATTTTAATGTCTCTTCTGGTGTGATTGCAAATTTAGAAATTATGAATTTGTTCCAGATGGGAAGAAAAAGTCAATCTCACAATTTCTTGTGGGGGAAAAAAAGATTTAGAAAAAGTATTTCAAATTCATGGTTTCAGTGCTGTTGAACTAACCAAGTGAAAACAAGCCGTTTGATGGTCTTCATTAAGATGCTTGGACAAAATTACATTACAAAGAAATGAGCTATTGCAGTGAGAAATTGTTATTCAGAAATATTTTACTGGCTGTGTTAATTGAAAACTTGTTTTATTTTCATTTAACAAGGGCACGAGCAATGTCTCGAGAGCAACATAATACTGAGAGTTGCAACTTATTAATAAATGCTACCCTTACTTCATAGGAAATGTACCTGTACTATGAGAGATAGTGAAAGCAAACTTGAATTTGAAATATGAAAGTCTGAACAGGATGTGATAACAAGCCAAATCTAGAAAACAACTGTTTAATCTCTTTTTTTAAAAAATTATGTACATATTGATTGCAGAGATTAACAAGTATTTTGAAGAAGTAACCAAATAATAATAATACAGTACAAGCAAAGTCCACTTTTGGCCAGTTTTTCCCTCTTAGACCTTTTTTTTTTTTTTGCCTGTCTTGGGTCTTGCGCTCAATGAATGTTACTAAATAGTGTTTGCCATATAAGTGCAGCGAAGGAGGTAAACCTGTTTTGTGAGATGCTTATTTGCTTGGTGTGCCTGTGTCTCAGTGATGCGCTTGTAACTCAGTGGTGTGCTTTCAGGCAAGGTCTTTGGCTAGGTTGTGGTGCAGACAGCCAGGAGCTTTCCTTCTGAATCACTCCATTGTTTTCCGTATGTTTCAGGGTGCTAGCCTTGAGTGTATATATCTTGTGTGAGAGACGACGTATCCTTGATATTCAGAATTCCATAAAGTAAACTGACCTTTTTAAAGGACTCTTTTTAAGCCAGGTAGATGGGGATTCAGCATTATGAATCAGACCTGGAGCAGCCCCATCTTTTATTAATATAATGTCTCCTGATTTACTGCAGGAAGCCACTGAAATGATTAAGTGTACCAGCAGTCTGCATAAAATGCATGGGTGACCTCCAAAGCAGTATGACAAATATCAAAGAAAAAATTTAAAAACCTGTGTGATCAGCTTAAGGAAAATTAAGGCCATATCTCCGTTTGTTGGAAATGCTGTTAAAGTAGGAAGACAGGTAGTGGCTGCAAAGTGGCAGAAAATCTAGGCCACATATCTTTCCATATAACCTAATGAGTGAGTACTCTGGATGGAAAGTACCTTTCCACTGGAGTTTGCTTTGCAGTTTTCCTCCTTGGTGGTCTTCCCAAAAGAAAGTATAGGGAAATAGTACAAACAGCTGAAGAGTGCCTGTTCCAAAGAGCCAATCTTGCCTGTTCTCTTTCTGGATACTTATTTTTGTACCATCTCCTTCATTCTCCATCTTCCAAGAAAGAGGCATTGCACACATAGTTGGAGATCTGATTTCGCTTTAGGACAAAAGTAATAAATTCTGGTAGCAAGTATCTTGTAAACTGCTTTGTAGTGTCATTGCACCTTTTATTACAAGATCTCAAAGCACTTAGGAATTACTAGCTAACTAAGCTTGTAAAGTCTCTCTGTAGAGAGGCATGGTTTAAACCAAGGGCAAGCCCCACGTGCAAGATACTGCAATTGACGAAACATGTAGCCATTAAAATCCTTAAGGAATTATCTTAGTTGTGTAATATATATGTTAAAACATCTGGTGGTCCATGAGGTGATTTGTGGGACAGAGGCTGCCCATAGGTTACTCCTACTCAGCCTTTGGGGTTTTTTTGCAGGGTAGGGCGGGGCTGAAGTTAAGACTGGCTATTCAAGCAGCACTGTCCAGATAATCATTCATCACCTCCAGTCTCACCCAGTGACTCACTTGCTGCAAAGAGATAGGAAGCCTGTGGACATTGCCATCAGGTGTGAATGAAGGCATCTGCTACCCCTTGGTGGAACAGGGGCAACCTGACTCCTCGATGCCTCCTGTTTTGGCCCCACCTTCTTCTGCTCTCCAGAGAAGAACCATATCCTATCTTGGCCTCAGCCCTTCCCAGTGTTGCAGCAGGCACTGTCCTCAACCCATGCCTACCTAGCTGCTGCACAGCAAGAGATGGGGAGAGGCTGAGTGCCTTTTTGCATGGTGGATGTAGGAAGGTGCATTTCATGGTACAGGAAGGGTGAGCTGAGTACAGGCTGCTGCTGAGGGAGAAAGGAAGAGACACCGCTATTTAAATGGTAAAATGTAGGCTGCTGCCATGGGTGTAGAGTGGGTGGTTGCTGCAGCAGAGCATCAAGACAGATAACTGCAGCAGCAAGAATTGACCTTCAGGAGAAACAGAGGAGGCCCCAGACCCGTGTATGCTGAGTTCAGGGCTGAATTCAGGGGGTCGTCTGTCTGCAACAAATGTGAGGATTATTGCCATATTTCTGGACAGAAGGAGGTGTACCTGCACTGTGTAGCACATGTGGCATAAATGAAGACTCTTTGCAAAATGTTGAACCTGCTGGGTGTATACTGTGAAGTTAATCCTATGTGAGCAGTAGGTGTTTATCCAGAAGAAACAGGCATTCAGCAGCCTGGACAAGTACCACAAATCCTCACATGCTGGAGCCTGGAGACAGTTTCTATCTAGAAAGATGGAAAGATGAATGTAGGTTAGCTCTAACCAATGTGGTAAACATGTAGGTTAGCATAGGGGCTTCCATCCACATGACCTAGTTGTGAAACAACTTCTTTTCTGAAATAAACAGCGCGATATCATCCATGCCTGTTTGAGTAGGACGTGTATTTCTGTTGGCTGAAAGAAAGGAAGGTACAGTTGTCAAGCCCAGATGGAGGCTTTGAAATATGCATGATAGTGGCAGCTGTGTGTGGGAAGAATGACTTGAAGTGTGTTGAGGAGGAGGAGGCTTGTTTACTGTGCTACTGTCTTCATGTAGCTGTGGAGTTGAATGGAGGGAGAAATGAGGAATGCATTTTGTGTCCATGGATTATTGCTTCACTGTGTTGGACAGTTTTTTCTCCAATATTCATTATTTGCTTGAAAATTCATAAAGGATGAGTGAGCTGCAGTGAAGGACGTTGCAAAGAAGTATCATCAGTATTTCACCAGTTCTGGATCCTTGTGGATCAAGGCCCTGTTGTCCTGAGCTGGACCCTTCTGTCTGAAGGGTCCTTCTCAAAAGCTGGGCTGAGGTAGCTCTGTGCATGCTTTGGAGAGGAATGCGTTGTTTTGGCAAGAGTTCCCAATCCTGAAATTTTGCCTTTATTTATTAGTGTATTTTGTAGTCTGCAGTTATGTAAATGCTTATGCTTATGTACCATTGGCATTTGTGTGTTGGGGCCCTGTTTTGTTGCCACTGTTGCTGCTGGTTGGCAGTGGTGCTCAAGGGGTGGCTTGTAGGCATGACTTGGCCCAAGGGTCGGTCATCTGCAGCTCACCCTCTTCTTCCTGGGGAGATGGGGCAGTCCTGGCCTCAGAGCCAAGCCCTGCCTGCTGCTTGGTTCCTGGGTGCTGCCTTGATGCAGGAGAGTAGAGTGGGCTGCATGACTTCCTCTCCCTGCTCATAAAGGCAGCCCATGGTTACCAAGCTGGAGCAGCCCATGAGGAGGTCCAGCTTGCATAGCTGCCAAGTACATCACCTTATTTCAGCAAAAAGGCAATGCCAACTCTAGCCCAAAGGTTTAGAGATACATAAGAGAGAGCATGTGTACTGATGATAATATGTGTAAAAGAAAGAAGGACATGGGATATACAACAAAAAGTATTGTATTTGTGTGGTGAAGTGGAACTTGCGTCAAGTTAATTCACAAACTCTTTTGGGTTTTATATTTTTTTGGATTTATGTTCATAGTTTTCATCTCGTTAATTAACACTTTTCTGTGGGGAGAATATAGATTTATAGCTTACTCTTTTTCTCACAAAAATGTTTTCCAAGCATGTTTTATTATGAGTACATTTTTCACATTCCCATCCAGAGCATGAAATTAATCTTTTCTGAATAATTCCCTAGTATCTCTTTCAGATTTGTGGTCCAAAAAGGTCTTTGACTTAAGAAAAACTTTTCTAAAAAGAAAGTCTGAAGATGTGAAGTCATCTATTAGAAGCATATCAAAAAAGTATGAGTGAACCCAAATAACAAACTTCTAGAATCTGAAGATCAATTTGGGTGTCAGCTGTTTTGCTGTGCGCTACTGCTTGGTTTGTACTGTGCTGGACCCAGCACTGGAAGATTGACTGCCTTTGCTCTTTACAGTCAGATAAGGTAGTGTATCTGCTTCCACAGAATGCCAGTTAAACGTAGTAGATAGCTTCCAGATACACCGAATTTTGAGAGTAGAAGCCATTTTAATCTGTAATCATATGACAATGACTTCCAGATTTTTATCGTTTGAAAATCTACATCCTAAGCGATTTATCTGATTTGAGCTTTAAGCTTACAGCAATCAGACCTACTTCCAGCATAAACATCCTTCCTTCCCTTTTCATTTTCTGGCAGGTCTGTGAACAAACCATGCTTTGGACCTTCTCCATTCACCAAATTTGTCTAAGTATTTTGTAAAGAACCACAGCCTCAAAAGGAAGCAGTATCAATACTCATCCCTAATCTGACTTTTCCGTAGCTTTATTTTATCTCCCCTCAACTGTGACACGGGACAACAATGAAAGAGCCAAAGTTAGTGGTCATCAAATGTTCATATGGCCAATTCTCAGGAAATTGAATAAATCTCTAAAAGCCAGTTTTTCTGAAGTCATAAAAGGAACTGCATTGATCAAAGTGTAGAACCATCAAAAAGGGAAATTTACAAGTGTTTGTTTCTGTGTTGGACAAACACAACATCTTCACAACACTTCAAACAGAAGATGTTGCTGCAAATGGAGTGTGAAAAAATTATCTGCTTAATTAGTAGTAAACAATCATGGCAGCAAAAGAATTTTAGGTGTTTATATTCTTGATTAATCATAGACTAGATTTGCTTCTGAGAATTTTACTTTGAAAATTGTGCTAGTTTTATTGTTGTTCTACTCTCTTCCAAATGAGGATTTAGCTTTGTTAGTGCCTGAACTTCTGTACATTCTTCATCCAGTTTTAAGGCCTCTAGCTTGTGCCCAGTTTTGCCATTTACATCTTACTAATATGAATGCACATCATTATAATTTGATATTGCTAGCATCTTAGCTTCACTTTTTATGTAGATGAGATTGAAGGTTCGAGGCATACAGAATTAGAATAATGGAATCATAGAATGGTTTGGGTTGGAAGGGACCTTTAAAGGTCATCTAGTCCAACCCCCCTGTAGTGAGGAAGGACGTCTTTTACTAGATCAGGACATCTTAACTAGGCCAAGACTGGATGAAGGCTTTCTTCCATGAACCAGATGCCAATTAGAAATACAAGTTTAATCTGGTAAATAGACAAACTGAAGCACAGAGAAGACTCTTTTAAATTTATAGTGCCAACTTTTCCACTCATTGCCAGGGTCCATAACTGAAAATTATTTTTTTCCATGACAGACTTATCATATGGGTACAGCTTTATCTGCAAGAGGAAGATACACATGGTGTTTATTCAGGAGTGTGTATGTCTATATTTAAGTATGACCTTTCAAAGATGTCTCTAAGGGATGGAGGTATTCAAATGTTAAAGAATTTCTGCCAACTGTCTTCTTTCAAGGGCAAAAGGACTATTTAGTGAGAGTCAAGAGTTTTGACTGTCTTCTTGTTCCAGAATGTGATAAGCTTTAACATGTCATCACAAGAGGCCTAGTAAACTCTGTGGGCTTCAGTTCATCTGTAAAATGTGACGATAAAATTAGCTATAGATACTTCACTGAATGATGTCATGAGGTATAATAAAATACAATTTTCCAGTGCTTTGTACCCTGTGCTATGAATTCTAGTAGGTTTTCTTTTCAGTTTCTTTTGAAGTCCTAGCCATAATTGTTAAAAGGTTGGGTACGACTTTGCTGTAGTACTTAATAGCTGTAATTTTTCTTCAGTTTCTTCAAATAAACCAGTAATAGAATATTGTTTAACTTAATGCAATATTTTTTAACTGCACTAGAGAATATTGCTCGTCTAAATATGTAGGATATGAAGCTAGCATCCACATATTTTATCAAACATTCTGAACCTCAAGTAAAGGTCATCTTAAAAAAAAAAAAAAAAACACCAAAAAAAAACACCAAAAAAACAACCTAGTATCACCTGGCAGTGCAATAAGAGTTGGTTATGGACCTTCAGTGCGACTTATCTGGAAGTCCTTCATATAGTCTTTGCATATTCATTTCATGCCACGTAAAAAAGACTTCTTGAAAGCTTTGCTGGAGTTGAAGTTAGGCAGCCTCCTGCATCAGTGGAGTAGAAAGCTCAAAGAACATTGAATACTTGTGAGATCCCACCCAGAATGTACTACAGGGCCAAAGGGAGAAAAATAACAGGACATATAATGAGAATGGCTGAATCTTGTTTGTGAAGTGACGTATGTGTAAGGATTTCATGTGAGGGGAGAGGTAGCAACAACCCCAGCTACCACAGTCTCCTTGTTCTTGTTCTCTCTTCTAGCTGAATATACCTCTGCAGACCACAGTAGATGTGATTATGGTACCATAAACAGGTTCTTTCTCTAGTTTTAAGATGCAGTGGTGAGGAGGGATAGACTTCTTTTGAGGCTAGTCAGTTTTTGAAGTGTACGCATGTAAGGTGTTAATTGGAAGACTCCAGTATCCCAAGATAATCTGAAGCTTGGATTTCAGCCTTTACCAGCAACAGAGAAAATAACTGTGTGACTGTGTCCGTATCTTGCCTCTTAAGATTTAATTGACAGAAGACTCCACAAAGTGAAAAATAAAACATCATAATCATTATGGTTTGTTAGTGTCTGGTCTACATTGCACACAGATGCCAAAAACAACCTATTGAAATGCAAACCCTTAAAACACTCTCCCAGTTGATAAGCCCTTTAATAATATACCATTTGCAGTTGGAAAGACTACCTGCAAAACTTTAATAAGGCTTTTCAAGAAAATGCATTAATGCTGCATTTCACATGCAACTTGCCTTACAGATACTTAAGTGACAATTTTTGACCAACATTGTGTGTCTTGTTTAAAAGCTGGATTGGTGTTGGTATGCTGACACCAAGACTTGGAAAAATACCACTATGAGGACTTCACCGTAGAATGCATAGTATCACTTTAATGTTAACCAAAACCCAGACATAGGATGTAAGAATTCTTTATATGACTGGGCAGCAGTGACTGTAAAATTACATATAAAAGACAAAACTGTTGGTTGCAGTTTCTTTTAGATTCATGGAGATAAAAACAGATTTTGAACAGTCACTGGAGATCAATCTATGATTGTATGAGAAATCAAACAGCAGCTTTAAAAGGCAGTACTTGTATGTAAGTGTGTGTGTAGGAACTTCCTGACTTATTTAGACAGCAAATAGCACCAAAATAACCAGCTACTTGGTCTTTGCTCCTTCTGAGTGTCAGTAACAGGTACGTGCCTAAATGTGCACAAATAGTTTCTCTTTATTCTGATGGGTGACTTGAGCCTAGCTAGTCTTTGCAGGTGTTGCAGTCACAGAATGATCTCCAGTTTTAGGTGGATGACACAATTTGGATAGGTTGTTTCGATATGAACATATAAAATAGCAATCACATGCTACCAAGTGCCTATTGTTTATTGATGGTCTATTATGCACATATAAGCTCTAATCTTCGATTGGTCTGTGTCCTCTGACTCCTTTTTTTTCTCCCCAAAATTGAGTAACCTGTTTGAAGTCTTGCAGGCAGGGAGACAGTTGTACAAGACCAAGTACTATTGCAGCAGTCTCTGTGCACCAGTATCCTCATGTGAAGCTTAAACTTAAAATGACTATAGAAAAAGTCCTTCAATAAATTGAGAAAAGACTTCAGCAGTGTTTAAGATTTTGTGATCAGGTGGAGTCATTCTGGAGATATGTGTTTTGCAAACAAGGAAGATATTTTACAGTCCTTGACAAGACTGAATACTTTCCCTCATGTGAAGCCCCAGACTTGATGTAATCATAGGATCACTCAGGTTGGAGGGTAAGCCAGGAGGTCATTTAGACCAGCCCCTTGCTCAGATCATGCTCAACACTGACCTGGATTTCCTAGGACTTTCTCTACTTGAGTCCTGACTAACAGGTTGAAAACCTCTACTCCTCAGCATGTTAATACTCCTACAGTTACACTTTCTCTTTCTGTTGTATTGTAGAACTACTCAATCACATTTTCTACTAAGTATCTCACCACTGGTGGTAATCCTGTTTGCTGGATGTGTGATAATGTAATGCACTCATAATTTGTCATGTGTCCCAGTACAGCAAATTTTTGGTTTCTTTTATCAGGATGGACTATACATCCAGGTTTTCCAGTAGTTCTTGTTGTTTTATCTAGCTGGAGCATTTGTTACTGAAGTTTTTAAGAGGAGCCACACCACAGAACTACTGAAGGTAATGGTTAAGCACCAGAGTTTGAGTTTGCTTCAGTATTAATTGTTTTACTGAGAACACTTGTCTTCTCTGCCAATGCAGAGAAAGTATTTCTTCCTGTTATTCATTAGTTTAGTTCAATAACTATTCTATTTGCACATAATTAAGAGAAGTAACTCACTGAGATAGCAACTGGGAGTTAAAAAGTAGGAAAACTGATTTTCCTCACCTGCAAATAGCAGTGAGATGTGGGAGGATAATATCTACTATCTCTAAAATCTTTTAGGGCATGGTGAAAAGAAACACTAAATCTCATTTTACTTACTACAAAGAACATTTCATTTGTTTAGTATGTCAGATTTAAATGCATACTGTGTTGTTTTAAGCTTTTCTTTATGTGTGCAACACATTGAAAGTTATTTCATTTATTTAGTTAAAACAATTCAAATTCTGCTTGGAGAAATTTTAGCATATTCCAGCCTGTCACCAGTCTTGATAATTATCTATCAGAAATAAAATAAATGCACCATTTTATTCACAATTTCTGGTATAATAAAGGAGTATAGCAAAAACCAATGCTTTTATTTCTACAGGGGAAGTGTTTGCCATTCTCTTACTTATTTTTGGCCTGTACAACTCTGGTTACAGTCCAGAATACTAGAGAGTCATTTCTTCTGCCTGTAGTTGACTAGGCAGTTGCATTCAGTGTGACGTTCTTGTGATGCTTACATGGCAGCAATGCCTTAGACCTCGTTTCTCTGCTCTTTCCTTCAGCAAGGGCTTCATCCAAAAAAGGGAAGTCGTGAAGAATGTAGCAGTTACAAGACAAACTTACTAAGTATATCTTACCACGAAGAAATTAGTTTTGGTTTTGTTTTGTCCATCTACAGTAGCGTTTCCTGTATTTTTTTCAAGCTGAATTTAGAGCGCTGGTTTGAGTTATTAGGAAGTAAATTGCTGTGGATTTGCCTGCTTTGCTTTTTGTTGCTCCTCTTGTGCTATTATGCAACAGTGAAGTTAGCAGATGTACTCATTCTGCCTTCTTATGAAATGGCCTATGTTGACCTGTAAGAAATATATCTTTTATTATTGTTTCAAAAAAGATTTCTGTTAAGAAGAATAAAGAAATTAAAAACAGGGAAGCACACCATATTGTTTTTGAGGACTGAGATAGATTTTATTAACTACAGACAGAAAACAGTTGTTCTCTTCTTTATGATTTTCTGCTGGTTTTAAAAACAATTGTAGCTTGATAGAAATATTACAGGATGCAATCAATTTATAATGCCAACTTCTGTACAGTGATACCATTAAGTAGGCTGGTTTATGACAGTTCCAGGTAACACTCCCTTTCTGTGTTACATTTAGAATCATATAAATAAGAGATGGATAAGAAAAAAGTATATAATCTCTTTGATCCCTGAGCAGTTTCAAGTTTCTCTAAAAGATAGTAAAGGTCTGAGAATACCAAAGAGAAGGTCCCTATCTGAAGCTGGCTAGCAGACAATGCAAATTGTCTGAGTGCTATAAAATGAAGGCAGATCTAGAGTGAAGTATGCGAGATCCTTTCAAATTCCTTCTGTGATTTTTTCAGTAGTTATTTAGACAAGCAGAAGTCCCTCTAATACTCTTTTCCATCTTCAGTCTGAAAAACTGAGAAGTAGGAATGGCAAAAAAAAAAACAAAATAAGGGTGGGAAAATGTCTGTAGAGAGACAATTATAATGCTATAGTAATACTCTGATAAGCAGATTGATTAATTTTTCTAGTCTAAAGACACTTCTAATATGGAAGTCATGATATGATGGTTTGCCCTTTAGCATACAAGGTTAGTAAACAGTTGGCTAAAATATGACCATTTCTGCTGTAGATTTTTTTGTGCTTGCTTTTCATATTGACTGTGTATTGGTGTGCTGGCCTTATATTGCATTGATACAGATACTGTAACTACAGACAAGAAACAGAATGTGCTTTTCCTTTATTTAGTGCATATGTGCAGGTTAATTATTAGATGTCAAGCATTTTACAAATCAAACTAGTATTTAATTGGTATTTTTCTCCAAAAGCTTAGCTAATACAATGCCATATAAGGGCAAGCTGTGGTATTTTAACTCGAAGTCAATATGCATTCTGTGGGTTATTGTTTTGTTTCAGTGTTCTCCTCTTAAAAGAGGATGTTTTCCTAACTGTTTTAGATTTGTCATACTTGTATGTTTTATTACAGTTTTTTTATAGGCTTATTAACCAATACTAATGCACTTAAATGCCATTAGTTTTCTAACTAGGATATTTTGGAAGCAGATACAAACAATGCCTTCACTGAGTCAAATAGTTTCACGGTCCTCGTAAAGCCAGTCCCTGTGTTGCAACTGCTACTACACTAAGTACTTGGTTCTTTGAAATGTAGTACTAATTTTGATTGCACTGTGGATATACATGTGCTCCCTGAAGGCATAAGAGAAACAATTTATCAGAGAACTAGTTCCAGTAAAGTAAGTTAACACCCTTACTTCTCTGAGCACACATCTATGTGGATACAATGAGAGATAACTGCTGAGTGGTATCTCATTAGAATGAAGGTCATCAGCTACAAGTATTACTCTTTGTAAGCTGGCATCAGATCTAGTAACTAAGTGCAATTAACCAATAGAAGGATTAACAAATATAATTTGTATGATGCATATGTCATTTCACAGTTATCTGCTTTTCAGAATTTTTTTGAAGTAGATAGAAGCAACAGCTGGAGTTATGATGGAGTGGACCTTTGCAGTCAAAAGGCTAGGCACCCAGCCAGTTTGTAATTCAGTGAGACACAATACGTTATCTCTTGTGACAGTCTTCATGGCTAAGTAGTCTGGGTCTTGTAATACCTAACTGTGTTTATAAATAGAAAAGAAAAAGTCAAATGGTCCAGTCTTGACAGCAGAGTAATACAGAGCTTTGGATGTGCCCGGAACTCATACATGGTTCTTCCCTTCGGTGGAGCAGGAAGAACAAGGTAAATTGACTGAGTCAAACGGAACTTGAAAACACCTCTGGCATGTGTTGTTTTCCTTGAGCTTTCAGTAATATGTGAAGAAATGTGATATATCTGCGCTCTTCAGTGAGGACTATAAAATGTATCAGTTTTCTGACCAAGAAAAAAAAATATTTTAAAAGCAAAATGGTATACTGACCACCCACAAAAGAGCTGTACTTAAAGAGTGGCTGTCCAGTTTGCATGTTATGTGGAGAAGGAGGATGGGACAGAAGGAACCAGTCCTGATTTCTGGTTCTTATTTCTTGCTCCAGATAAGTATTTTAGCAAATAATTTTCCCTATGAAATCTAGGCAAAGGGCTGGAACCTCAATATAAGCCTCGAAAGACATCTGTAGGCTCTCTCCTACACTAGCACAACTTAATGAGAAGGGTGGACATCCTGCCCTTTGGTATTGTGATCAATCTATGATTGTTTGAAGACAGGCGTTATTCTTGAAGCTCATTTTGGATTGAAATGGGTGCAGAAGGTGCATCCCTCAGTAAGAAATATACTTACTGTGATGTTGTATAAAAGTTGATACCAAGAATTTGGCTTTTCCTTCCGCCACATGTTACAGTAAACAGTCCCGAGAGGTAAGGGCTCACTCCTTAAACACCAAGCCTCTCTTTGGACTGCAAGCTGTGGGCACCAGTCTTACACTGAAGAACTGACTGAAGTGACTTTAGTGCTGCATGTATGTGCCTTACAGAAGAGGAGTGGGATTCCAGACATACTCCTTTCCTTACAATATTTTTTGCTTAAATATCACCCCACTTTATGGAGTGCAGTGTCAGATCTGTCATTTCCACTTTGGGAGCCAGGTGTCTAAAAACCCTGTGCAGTGTCACATCTGAACTTCCTGGTGGATACAAGCCAAACTTTTCTAAATGTACACGGAACAGCCCCATGTGGGTTCCTCAGGCAGGAACCAGGTTGGCCTCCTCTCAGCTCTGCATCAAGTACATGGCCTTGCTCTTGTGACAGTGGAGTGGAGGGGTCCAGACCTCTGCTTAGGCTGTGTCATGTGAAATTTGTACCATGTCTCCGAGCCAGAATTCCTGGCTGATCCAAAGCTAGAGGTTGAATGTGACCTGGCCTTGCTGTTAGTCATAACTGAATGTCTCAGGACAGCCATGCCGACAGAGCTGGTCATCAGCTCTGCTCCGGGACTCTGGTGTGAGGTTTCATGTTGCATGGTTACAGATGGTCTTGATAGGAGAGGTCCTTGTTCCATTGCAGTGGTGTCTGTGCCTAGTGCTGCAATGGACTGGCAGCCAGATAACAAATAAATGGGCATGGCTTAGAAACCACCAACATTTATAAACATTATCTGTGTAACCGGCATTTTTGTGCTGTGAGGAACAGGGCAGAATACTGCAATGTACTTACTATTTTAGGAAAAGAGTATGTATTCTGAGTCAGAATTAGGGGTACCTTACATAAAACCTGTCAGTGGTGTCAGGTACATTTACTTAGACCAATGGCCTTATATTCTGGGGCGATGTTTTAAATTTGTGTGTGATTTCACTGTGGCCAGCTTACATGGTGGTAGGCTCTCATTTTCTTAAGAGACTGTTCTAGTCCGTATTGCACACACACCAGTTCAAGTGTTAGCTAAAGAAACTGATTTATTTGGATGTTATGCAGATAACACTCTTGTGTTACTGTTGTCACTGTTGTGACAGTACAGCCAGGTTCTGTCCAGGTAGTGATAGGAGTTTCAGTTGCAAGTGTCTGTGTAACAGCATTTTCAGCTGGTTTGGATCAGACTCCCTAAATGTGGTCTGGTGAATTCTTACCATCCAACTGGGATGGGCCTGTGGTCCCATATAAACACTCTAATGCTTGCATGATAAGTTTCTAGTTAAAATTTTCTCAACTATGTGCAAAAAAATGGCCCTATCCAATGATAAACATATCTAAATAGATAAGTAGCATCTGTCAGTTTACCGTTTGGGTGCTCAGTCCCCTGAGTTGGAAGACAGGGGCGAGGAGCAGAATGAAGCCCCTATAATCCAAGGGGAAATAGTTAGCAACCTGCTGCATGACTTAGACACACTGAACCCATCTGTCCATCAAAATGAACAGGCTATTTCTGAGGATACAGGACCTGCAAACAGGGAAAGGTTAGCGCATCAAGCACAAACTGAAACACAGGAGGCTCCATCTGAACATCAGGAAATGCTTTTTGCTGTGAGGGTGACTGAGCATAGGAGCAGGCTGCCCAGAGATGTGGTGGAATTTCCTTCCTTGTAGATACTCAGAAGCTGTCTGGACATGGTCCTGTGCAACTGACTCTAGGTGGCCCTGCTTGAGCAGGGAAGTTGGACCGGATGACCTCCAGAGGTCCCTTCCAACCTCATCCATTCTGTGGTTCTCTGATTCTGTGAAGTCTATGAGGCTTCATGGGATCTGCCCAAGAGTACTGAAGGCACTGGCAGAAATGCTTACTAATACAGTTTCAGTCATTTATCAGAAGTCCTGGCTAACTGTGGAGGACCCAGTTGACTGCAGGTTAGCAAATGTGATGGCTGTCCACAAGAAGGGCCAGAATAAGGATCCATTGGAACTACAGGCCTGTCAGCCCAACCTCAGTGCCAGGGAAGGTTATGGAACCAATCATCCTGAATGCCATCATGAGACACATACAGGACAATCATATGATCAGGCCCAGTCAGCATGGATTTATGAAAGGAAGGTCCTGATTGACTAACCTGATCTATGACAAGATGGCCTGCTTAGTGAATGAGGGAAAGGCTGTGGATGTTGTCTTTAGTAAAGCGTTTGACATGGTTTCCCACAGCATTCTCCTGGAGAATCTGGCTGCTCATGACTTGGATGGGCATAAGCTTCACTTGATAAAAAACTGTCTGGATGGCCAGACCCAAAGAATAGTGGCAAATGGAGCTAAATCCAGTTGGTAGCCAGTCACAAGGGGTGTTACCCAGGGCTTAATATTGAGGCCTGTTCTCTTTAATATCTTTATCAATGATCTGGATGAGAGGATCAAGTGCATCCTCAATAAATTTGCAGACAACACCAAATTAGGTGGGTATGTTGATCTGCTTGAGGGTAGGAAGGCTCTGCAGAGGAATCTGGACAGGCTGGATCAATGAGCTTAGGCCAATTGTATGAGGTTCAATAAGGCCAAGTGTTAAGACGTGCACTTACGTCACAACAACCCCACGCAATGCTGCAGGCTTGGGGAAGAGTGGCTGGAAAGCAGGTGGTGGAAGAGGGCTTCAAGTGTGGCTAGCAGGACTAGGGAAGTGATTATCCCCCTGTACTCGGCACTGGTGAGGCCACACCTCTAGTACTGTGTTCAGTTTAGGGCCCCTCACTATGAGAAGGACATTGAAGGGCTGGAGCATGTCCAAAGGACAACAAAGCTGGTGAGGGGTCTAGAGCGCAAGTCTTACGAGGAGTGGCTGAGGGAACTGAGCTTGTTTACCCTGGAGAAAAGGAGGCTCAGCGGAGACCTTCTCGCTGTATACAACTACCTCAAAGGAGGCTGTAGCGAGTCTGTTCCCCCAAGTAACGAGAAATAGGACAAGCAGAAATGGCCTCAAATTCCACCAGGGGAAGTTTAGGTTGTATATTAGGAAAAATTTCTTCACAGAAGGGTTGTCAAGCACTGGAACAGGCTGCCCAGGGAGGTGGTTGAGTCACCACTCCTAGAGGTGTTTAAAGGATGTGTAGATGTGGTGCTTAGAGACATGATTTAGTGGTGGACTTGGCTATGCTAGGTTAACAGTTGGACTTGATGATCTTAAAGGTCTTTTCCAACCTAATTTGTTCCATGATTCCATTATTTACTTCATATGTGCAAAGCAGGACCCATGTTGGCTGTTTCCAGGGCTGACAGGAGCTCACTTCCTCCCCATTCACCATCATGCAGTCGATTATCTTGTCAACACAGACGACGACAGCCTCGGGAGTTCTTCTGTCAATTCGTCAAACCTCTGGTGGAGCCAGGACAGCTCAGGGCGGGATCCTATAACTACCAGTCAATTATCTCATCTGGACAGAAACTAGCTGGGGAGTTCCCAGGACTGCCCAGGGAGTTCCTGTGGGTGACTCAGCATGCGGAGCATGTGCAGGGGCCCAGCCCTTGGCCCCAGCTACATTACAATTACAGCTACGGTGTTAATTCGGAGTGCATGTGTGTGCGCCTACCTGCTGCGTGGAGGCATTAGTGTTAGCGCACTGAGAGGTCTAGACAGTTGATACCAGGGCATTTCCTGTTGTGATCTGCTCAGCTGACCAGTAGGCTGTGCTCCTTGATATGCATTGATGGTTTGGGGTCTTTTTGTTTTGCTGGGCTGCCATATCTACATACTAGTGCTTGTAAAATGCTTTTCCTGACATGAAGAAACCAAAACATCATGCTCACTGTCAATCGTACTGGTCACCAGTACTGCTACTGTCTCAACTACAACAGGCGTTGTTCAAGCCTCGGGCTTCTAGGGAAGAAAGGAGAGCTTGTTATTGAACTTACTGTATTTACTGATTTAAAAAATGTATTTACTGTTTGTCAGTCAGCGTGCAATGGCCTGATGGAGACCATTTAAATCTGATGGCTTTGGAACCTGGTGTGAAGCCAGGTAGTTGTCATAAAGTGACTTCCCATTATATGTAGGGGGATGTAAATTTAAACTTCCTTACAATTAATCTCTTTCTCCCTATTGCAAGTGAAATGAAAAGTAGTGAGTAAACCAGAAATACAGTAAACAGAAGTGTCTGAAAGGTTAGTTGGGAAACTCAAAATGGTTAAATGTTGGTTAGAGTAAGAAAAGAGTGGTCTGCCTTCATGAGCACATAAGACAAGATAGGACTCCATGTCATTTCTTTTTCAGGCCATTCTCTCCAAAGACAGTCTCCAGGTAGCAGATTGCATGATTGTGCTTCTTCCACCCAGTGTCCTACATGGATGCTGAGAGGCCAGTTGTGCACCCCACTGAAATTACAGCTCATCGAACTTACTCATACAGAGCAGAACAAATGATAGAAAAATTAAAGATTTATTCAGTGCTAGTGTTGCTCAAAATCAGTATTTGCTCTTACAAACAAAGATGTAAGAACAGTGAAGGTGGGAACGATATTATGGATGAGCTCTCCAAAACTATAATATTTGAGACTTTGGTGACTAGTTTGTTGGCACAAATAGGTGACTGGTCAGAGTTGCAGAATTTAACCATTAGAAAACTTTGAAAGACACAGTAAAGCAAGCAAGGTCTTTGAAAGTGATGATCAGTATATGCTGAATGAGAGGAAAAATATCTGGATTTATGCTGCATTTGGAGGGAATGAAAATGTCCGTGTTTCTCAGAGAAAGCCAGGAGTGTTTCCCTGTAAGCAGTGGAAATGGCTATTGCTGGGAGTGCAGGTGTGTGCAAAACAGCCTGATCTAATGCCTAGAGAGCTGCCTAGGGATCAGGGCACCAGAGTTCATCGCCTGGGCCCCGTGCTGCCTGACCTTGGCCAGCTCACCTCTTCCTGCCTCGCTTTCACCAACTACAACCAGGAAACAAATCCTTAATTTCCTTTGATATTTATCAGTGAGAAAGACAAAGAAAGAGGGAAAGTGTTATCATCTGAGGTTGAAATGCCACACACCTAGTGAACACTCAACCCCCCTTGTATTATTTAATTTAAATGCAGTTAGCTTCTATCAGGGTTTTCCCCATGTTTTCTTTAGAGATGTAAGATAATGAGAACTTTTTTTGTTGTCCTGAACTATAACTCTTTATAACACACGGTGCCTTGCTTGAAATGTTGTGTAAGAATAGTCTCATTTATGAGGACAGTACAACATGTTAGATCACCTTTCATTGAACCACGTGCTTCATCATTAACGTACAAAATTATGTTCTCTCTTTTTTTCAAATGGAGCTTGAATAGCAGCGTCCTTTGCTGTGGTCTAGTTACAGAACATCCTTATCTTAGTTATAACTTCATTTATGAATATACTTCACCTGCACCTCATAAATTGTCTGTCTGCTGGTGTAGTAGTGAGGTGAGGAAGAAAAGTTGCTTTAAACAAAAGGTGACCCTGACTGAAGACTTGAGCTGTTTTTCACAACATGGTTTTGCAACTGACTTGGTTTCTGTATTGTTGGTAGGTTGGATGGATGAAAAGGTGGGATAAAGCTCTCTGTGTTCCCTTCCCTTCCCTTCCCTTCCCTTCCCTTCCCTTCCCTTCC
>VZZY01007862.1:673509-710528 GCA_013400335.1 Eurystomus gularis | reverse complement strand
GAGAGAGGGAGAACTTCCCATCTGAGACAGTATCACTTAGTGGCCTGTTTCTGTGTGGGGAATCATTAGCTACTGCTCTCACGGTGCTTGAGAAACACGCAGATTAAAACCTTTTATTTCATACAGGCATGGTAGGGCAGCACTGAGGCTGCTAAGTCCCGGAAGATTGTACTGCCTTTCTCATTTGCAATTCCAGCTCTCTCACCATGTTGCTGAGATACACCAGTCATGAACTTTGCTAAATTCAGCAATTTAGAAGGCAGCTGTTACCTTATTCATTAACAAGGAAAGAAATACAAAAGCAAAAACAGTCACTCTGAAAAACCTCTGTGTAGTTTTGTTTTCAAATTTGTCTGTCAAAAATTGCTTCCCTCTAGTGGTTTTCAAACTGTGTTCCTAAACATGAGAAAGTTGGTGTCATGCAGAAGTTTCTGACATTTTAAGAAAGCCATTTCTTTGAGAAAGTTCTGTACTTAATAAAATGTAATTTCTTTGGGGGGTAATTAACTTACAAAGTGCTAGGGACTTTCCAGTCATTGGAAACCCAATCCTAAAGCTCAGTTTAGCACAGACAGCTGCGGAACAAGTCTTAGCTTCTTAGCTAACTATCCCAAACATTGTCTAGAGAGCTGCCATTCCTGCCTGGTTGACTGCAAGGCCACTGCTGCAGAGAATGTACTAATCGTGCTGAAATGTGTAAAATTAGCATTTAAGCCAAAATAATGACATAACCTTCTGTGCAGTGTATAATCCTAATAAGATTAAGCTTTAGCAAAGAAAAATGTAAAAGATATAACCTAATAAAATCATAATCTATTCTGTATAAACTGTATTACACATGTTTGCTGAATGGATTATATAAGTTTAATGAAATTACACTGTCTTATAAGCAGGATACAGTAAGTAGTAATGGCAGCTTTTCTATACACAATGCAAGAGAGTAAGGAAGAAGATGGGGATTATTAGAAAATAAGTTTAGTCAAAACAATTTCAAATAAAAAAGGTAAAGATAAAAATAGAATAATAATTTCTTAAATACTGCAACAACGAGCTTAGGGCTTCTTTGAGTGTATTAGCTAAGATCAAAGTAAGATATCCAGACATCTACAACTCAAAAGTCTCCAGAAAATACCTGTAGTTTTTAGAGGAAGAAGGAAGACTGGATTGACATAGTGTTGGACAGGAATGACACAGTTAAAAAGAATGCAAAATATTTGAGAAAATTTAACACTTTCTCAGCATTTGGTCAAATATTTGGTCATATTGCTTTGGTATATTCTGTATTTGTCCATTCCATCTTGTCATCTGATACGTGATAGTGGATTCCACACTGTTAGCACTTCTGAGCCAGATGGCATACGCTGTCGTGCTGAGATCATGTTGGAAATGTCATCTATGCAACACAGCTGAGATAGAGTAGCACTTTAAAATGAATTTCTCAATTATTGTCCACTACAATGGGGTTTTTTTGTTGGGGGTATTTTACCCATGTAAAAAGAATAAGTTAAAATGGAGTTTTGGCTTTAAAAGTAAAGCATTTCTGAATGTTTTTGATAGTTTGCCAAATGAGCTGAGCTTGTTGTAGTAAGGAATAATGTATTTGTCCTTATAGAAGTACTGAAAATATTAAGAAAGCTGCTTTTAAAGCTACATTAGCACAATCACATTACCTCTCCAAGAACTGTGCTGCATATTTTTGAAAACCATTATGAGACAGTCAAGAATCATGTTAAGATAGAATGGTCTGAAACTTAACCTCTCCAGTAAGTGTAACACAGGTTTTTCCTGGGATAAGTGGACAGAAGATGGAGAGAGAAAGGAAGACGTGTAAGCAGTATGTTTATATTATTTATCAGATTTTCTGTATTTCATGTACAGAAAATTGTGAATTGTAATAGATGCTGAAATGCAGTGCTATAAAAAGTGCATTATAGGAGGGCACATCTGTTTTGGTTTTCTGATTTCTTAAGTTGCTTATTTTGCACAAAAAGTTACTTTTCTGTGTGTCCAGAAAAAAACACATCTTGTTTTAACAGGGGGAGTTTTAAAATGCATCCCTCCTCTCAGAAACACAAGGTCTCATCAGCTTACACAGCTTTGTCCCCTTTCCATAGCTCTGCAGTACATGCTTAAGCACTTGGGTTTTAACAAAGTAGTACCTATAAAATATAGACCCAAGAGACAAATATGTTTCTTTTTCATGCCTAATAATTCCATAGTAGACTTTATTCCTTTACATATCTATAACATCTCATTGGTTTAAAGCCCCATCCTCGGTTACGTTTGGACAATACTGCTGGGCTTCAAAGAAAAAGCCTACAGGAGGCTATGTAGAAAGTAATGGATGATATTTAAAGGAGTCTCTAAACTTACATCATGTGGTAAGGGATTAGGCATATTCTATAAACTCATTCATGTTGTATGACCAAATAATGAAAATGAAGTTAAATTTCTTAGTAAAGACTGGTCTTCATGTGCAGCATCCTGACTAGAGAAGCCTTACCCCCACTGAAGGAAGACATGAGTCATTCCTTTGGATGAGGGCAGTGATAGGTATTTATAAGCTGTCCATCCATGCACTTACTGAATTTCTAATGGCTCTTCTGATAGAAAAGAAATAAGTGTCAGGTTTTACTAGTGGAGTACAAGTTCTAATTTGTGTAAGTGAAAGAGAAAGGAGGAATAGGAGAAATATGTATTTCAAGATGCCTAACCAACAAACACTTCAAAGTAAAATAGATGGCATTTGCATGAAGCACTCCTTTGGCTTATTCTGTTTTGTTTGTCCCTTTTCTCCTGTATGTTGTAAACTTGGTTTCTCAGGCTACTGGCTTTTGGTAGGTGAGGTCTATGTCCCTTTTCCATGTTGAAGTGGCCCATGGTGTTGTTGAAACCTGCTTCAGCAAACGAAACAAACTAAAATGGCCATGGTACTGCAGCCAGTGTGGAAGAAAATGCAATACAAGGTCGGACTCCATGCCCCAGCTTAACATCAGTCAATGAGTCTCCTGGGGTGATGCTGCTCTTTCACCTCTGGTCTTTAGAACAGAAGTCTTCTTCCCATTGCTTGCACAGAAGTAATGATTCTGAGTACCGCACTACTTTTTCACAATATTTGCTCTTCAACTTTAATTAATTGTACATGTAGTGATTAGAAATATTACACTGGCTTATATTTTAGTACTTGTAATGCTGTTGTTTCTTGCTTTTATTTCTTTATGGCTCTCTTTCATTTGTCTGTAGACCCAAAGATTTGCCTTTTCCTTATCTGAAGTTAGTAGCTTCTCTACAGACATTTAGCCCTTGATTACATGTTGTCAAGCTTCTGCTTGCTGTTATAACTAACAAAGATAGAGCTAGGGGAGGAGAAACGATAAGAATAAAAGTGACATGCTTATGAGTAAGGCTGGAATGGCATGGACAAGAAGAATAGCTAGTTTCATGAAGCTGAGAGCAGTTACAGTTCATGGCTTTGTTTTGTAAACATCGTGCATTTTGTATCAGAAATACCTTGTTATTCTTGACTTAACATGGGCTTGCTCTGTATATTGCAACTATAGATAACTGAGCTGTTGTCGAGGGATGCAGGCTGTCCACATGTGCCTGCGCACAGCCCAATACATTACAGCCCAAACCAAGTGTGGTCTCAAAACAGAGTCCAATCAGTTGTGTCTACAGTAGGCAAAGAGATAACAATCTGACAAATTACTTCAGGGTTTTGTAAAGTACAGTCACCTTAATTGCTGAAGCATAGTACATTTGTACATCAAATAGTAATGCCTAGAAGCTGGAGGAATGAAAGCTAAAGTGACACAAGGTGACAAGGAGTTGTAACAGGTACTCTGGGGTTATAAATCATATTCCTGTTTGAGAAGGAAAACTACATCACGTTCTGTATGTGGCAGATTGTAAAATCTGCAATATATGAGAAAAGACAGCTTTCAGCAATTTGATTTTGCATGCTGGTAGAGTTAAACTTTTAATATTCCTGTGGAAAGACACAGCTTGTCTTGAGCATGAGTGTTGCTTTGATGAGTTCAGGTCTTAGTTTGTCCCCACCCATGGGCTGGTGGCCCGTCCCCAGGGAAGTGCCAGGTGCCTGGGGCAGGGACTGCCCCAGTGTCCGCAGCTGCCCTGTGCCTGGCTGAGGGTGGGACGGGCCCTGGCTGCCCCTCTGCTGCTCTCAGCCCCCAGGGATCAGCCAGGTCTCCCTGACAACCTAGTGTGAATTACTCTTCCTGTAATATGGGTTGTGTTTGCAGACTCTGAAGTCTCTTTCTTAAATTCAGTCTTACCTTTAAACAGTGGAAACTTACCCGTTAAGCGAGGTGCAGGTACCTAATACATGTGCATGTTCACACACAAATATGCGCATGCACTTCATGTGCAAGCATGACATTTTTTAATGAGTAAAAGTTACTTAATTCCCTGTGCTCTTTTGCTATTTCTTGCTGATTTTGTGAGTGCTACTTCCATGTTTTATTCTGGCAGCATTGTCTACTTGACAGCCTACTCAGATGCCTTATTTCATAAAGGTGTACATGAATGAATTTTTAAGTGCTCTTAATCTCAAAAATGGTAACTTGAGGACAGTGAATTCTCCATTTTCAAAGGTAGATAGAGGAAAAAATACCCATGAATAATAGCAGTGTTTGCAAAGTCTTTGCCAGTTCTGCCCTGCGCTCTAAGGAATGCTTCTGATTATTAGAGTGAGCTTGAAAGAGGATGAGTCCACAGACAATGAAATCAGAGATTCAGTGAATTTCATGGGAGCTTTCTGCCTTGGTAAGAGTAGTGACAGAATTTTCATTGACCTCGACTGTGCAGAGATTTTTTTTGCACTGTGGACCCCCATGGCATGGGGAGAAGAGAGTCTCCATGCCCTGAAGAAAGCTTTACAAGGAAATGTATTTTCTGTCTGACTCTAGGGAGTCAAATTAGGGGGAGTATGAGGAGGTCATTAGCTGTTATCCTGCTGTGAGCACCTTGTGGAAAAACTGTCCTACTGAAGCAAGTTGTTATTTTCTTGTAGGAGATAGACATGTACAATTAGTTTACTTTATTCTAATCATTCATAAGGAACAATCTTTTCTCATAACTAATTTGAATAGATGTCACTGTTTGAGAAGGTTTCTGGGCTGCTTGGTTTAATCTATTCATAGGTATTTTCTCCTGCAGCAACTGACCCAGTATTTTCTCTGCTCAGAGTTTTGTATTACTAAAATACCTGTAGATGGCCATTTCTATTACTTGTTGTTACATTATCACAGCTTAGGCGACTGTAGTATCAACTGTAGTAGCTGTGGCCCCTCTAGGCTTCAATGGAGAAAAAAGGGGTCATCAGTAAGTTAGTATTTTACATGTTTTAATAATTTTCTTGTTTTTGCATACTCTGCTCACAAGTTTCTGCCTCTATCAGTGTTACATGGTATACAGAAGGTATGGCTGTTTTCTGTCCAATTTGTATTTGTCATTTTCTAAATCACTGCTTTCCTTCAAACTCTAATTAGAGTCAAAATTGGAAGATATTTCCTCTGAAGTGCTGTTATTGCTTAGAGTTCCAAGGGGAAAAAAAAAATCAGCAGTTATGTTAACATCTCCAGGGTGTTTCATGTATAGATTCACAACCTGCAGATTTTCAAAAGAATGTCCTTGTTTTGAAAATGTTATCCTAAATCTGAGTTAACACCAGGGCACTTTGGAGAATATTGTTTAGAGGGAGTTTCTACTCCCTTGCTGTAAACTTTTCACATCTGTTAGGCATCATTCACACTGAGGAGTGTGGACTTGAAAAATTCATACCATAAAATTTAAAACCATAAAATTAAAAAAAATTCATACCATAAACCAACAGTAGCTACGCTTTTCCTATACCAGACCCACAAAGGATGTAAATTGTTACTGACTTTGATTGTTCCGTTTATGCTACTGAGACTCATGAAGCTCTGGAGGTCATCAGTCTGATGCTAAATGTTGATAGGTGTCAGAAGAGTTTTCTTACACATTCTAGGAAGGAAAGGAAGTATTAGAGCAAATGTACATACATAATTTGTATGAATAAGCTGGAACTATTGCTCCCTGAACACTATATAATTTTCTCATTGGCTCAAAATGTTCTCAATAAATACGTAATTGTCTCTTTCCTATATGAATATTTTTTTTTACATCTTTTTGTAGAATAGTTTACTTCTTACCTACTCTCTGAAATCTTTGGGTACTTTCTTTCCCTTTAGGAGTTTTCAGTTGTTCCTGATGATATCATTTTATTTTCCCTTGAAGTGGTGTGTTCATAACAGGATAATGAGGAGAGAAGCTGTTCGGTTTGTGATTGATTAGTGAATGCACAATCTCAATTCCCTTGGAAAGTGGGTGTGTGATTGTTTGAGTCTGTGTTTCTTTGGAGAGAGACCATTTCAGGGAATCGTAGTTAGAGCTGCAAACAATCCATTAGTCACTTATCCAAGCCCTGCCAGGGTAATACTGTTCCCTGCACTACGTTATTGAGTGTTTTGTCCAATATCAGTTTGAGTGACTCAAGCCATGAGGCTTCCACCGCTTCCTCTGAGAAACTATTTCATGGTCTGACAGAGCTCGCTGTTAGGAAATATTTCCTGGTACTCAGCCTAAACTTTTTAACACCCAAACTCATCTCATTACTGTTAGGTACTTTTTTTTTTTCCAGTTCTGTCTTAAATCTTTTTCCTTCTTTGGTATTCACACTCTTAAGTTAATAGTAGATGCTATCATATCTCCTCTAAAGTCAAGCAAATGCATAATTAGTTCTTCTATTCCTTCTCTCCAAATAGGCCATCTGTTTGGTGGAAAACAGGGCTGAGTATGGGAAGGTTTTTTTCTACTAAGTGCTTGTTTCAAACAAATAATATGAAAAAGTGCATTGGGAGTTCATGTGATTCTGTAGCTCCAGGGAGCTCCAACTTTTATATAAAATGTTTTTCAGAAATTATGTAGGAGATGGTAACTTTTCCAGGCAGTCACTTGAAGTAGTAATACCTTTTTCTACTACAATACACAGCTCTAGCATTAGTAGTCTGTCACATTTCATTGCTTCAGGGAATGTTTTGTGATGTTACTTGGTCTATTTATTAAGCAAATAATATGTAGCTACATATGTAGCAAACAATATGTAATAATATTTATATGTAATAGTATTTTCTACATATGTAGTAAATAATATGTAGCTACAGCCTGGAGAGGGGAGAGTAATGGCAGCACAATTGCAAGTAGATCCAGGGGCCATTTGAACATCAGCCAGAATTTACAAGTGTTTGGGTCATACAGAATTGTTGAGGAAGGGAATGTACTTCAGTCCACCCAACCATTGCATATCTCAGGATTTCTTTCTCGTAACCAACATCTGTTTCCTTCCTTCCTTCCTTCCTTCTTTCCTTCCTTCCTTCCTGGTACTCCATGCTTGCTTTGAAAAACATGTATTATGTATTTTAGGCATATGTTTATGGGTTTTTTATTAATTACTGTGCAATTTGGGAACCAAGCCTGTGTTTTGTTAATTTTTAACATGACATTACCTGATGCATGTGGGTTTGTGGCCCAGGCTTCCAGCTTGGGGAGTAAACAGGCTGGATGCACTTCCTCTAAACTGTGCAAGGAAGGATGCACAGGTCCTCAGGCAGGAGCATTCCTGAGCTAACTTATTACAATTTTACTAAGCTGATTAAGGAAGAAAAGTGCAGTGATCAAACTAAGATCAAGTTCAGTTTGAACCAAATCAGTGGGTTCAGGTGACTAAACTACCAATTTAATATAGCAGATAATCTTACAGTATTGCACACACATACATGCAAAAAAGGAAAAGGCAGGTAAATAGCAGTCTGGCATCACAAAAAACTTGAATAACTTATGCAGCTTGCTTGTTCTGTCATTTGCTACCTCAGATGAAGTAGTGATAGATTTGCCGAAGCCCAGGCCACATGCTGCATCTCTCAGGAAGTCTTGGGCACCTTCCTCGCCTCTTGTTGGAGTGTCTGGGGCAGATGAGGTCTCCAAGGGAGACCTCCTGGCACAAGGGAATGAACCTCTTCTTTTTTTAATTTCCTTTCTTTCTACAGGGACCATTCCTCACTTCTTCCAGCTTAGGGGAGAATGCTATGGTTTTGAGGCAGAGTTGTATGGAGTGAAGCAGGAAGGGGTGGCTGCCCTTCAGTCCCTGGCGAATGGCATGTGTCTGAAGTGAAGGTGGCAAATCCCACCTATAGAATGGTCCTTCCACTCACATAAATTTCCCTCCATCCATGAGGAGCAAGGTGCATACAGGGCTTTTAGTTTAGAAGCACAAGTGGTTTTATGTGAACAAACTCTACCCATATTTAAGGGGTGTTTTCCCACTTCCTATGTCAATTCTGTGGCAATATTCCTCGCACACAGCTGTGTCCAACCTGCTCTCTGCCAAATGTCTGATATTATCTGTGTTCACAAGTGTGTTTCCCTTCCATGCAGGTTATCCAGGCTGTCTTCTTCGGGATCTGCGTCTTGACCGACCTCTCCAGTCTTCTCACCAAAGGAAATGACAGTCAAGAGCAAGAGAGGCAGCTGAAAAAGCTCATTTCCCTCCGTGACTGGGTGATGGCTGTTTTAGCTTTCCCTGTTGGAGTGGTAAGTATCGTGTTAATCTGCACATCTTTACAAACTGGGAGAGTAGTGTTATTTACTGATTCTTTCCTGGCTGAAAGGTTTTGCCACCCCTACATGAAAGACTATGTGGAAAGGGAAAAATGGTAGAGGTTATTTTACCTACTCTCTTATTTTTCATAGGTTTGAGGGAGCACTGGTGTTTGTTAAAAAAAATGCACTTTACAATAGGAAATTGATTGTACAAGTCATTTCAAATGTGAATTGTACCAGCAGCACCTTGAGAGTCAGTTTGGACGACTTCTGCATTATGTGTCATCGTCAGGAGTTAATGAAAGTGCTGACAGTGAAACGTTTCACGCCATAATGGCCTGACCAGAGTTTGAGCTGTAAGCCATTTTGTATGTGCAAGAAGGGAAGTGAAAGTCTAGGTTGCTCCCTATTAATCCCATGAGGGATTCAGAGCTGACAGAAGAAATAGATGAGGAAGGGGGTTTATCAGTGATATAAAAAAGCACACAGAAGATATGGAAAAATGTGGGGTTAGCATGTCCTTGATTTTCACAAGAAAATGATTCTTTGGATCAGTTCCTGCTCCACTGGGACACTGCACATTGCTTTCAATGGCAAAATGTGCTGGGTGTCATTACATGTCTCATACTACACACTGAAAGGAGCTGAAAACCCAGAATTTCACGGTTTTTTTACATGGTAGTGTGACCTGCGTAAGTCTAGTTCAAAGTTTAAGTTACATTAAAAAAAATATGTGAAACTTTCATTAAAGTATTGTTTTTATTGTAATTCAGGATCAACCTTTAATTTTTTATTTCAGCGTACAGTAGATAAAAACAAAATCACTAGAAGCAATTTTTTTTCATGCTAGGACTACTAGAAAACCAAATGAAGTCTCTAAAGTTATGCTGTTTCACAAAATCTGATCACTTACTGTCAATTAACAGCAGTTAACACAACATATTGGTCTATCAGTTATAATTTGATATATTCAGAGATGCTTCATTAAACTATGATTTCACTCTTTCTGTGGGATTTCACAATATGTGAAGAAATACAGAGTGCTTTTGCAAGGTGAGAAAGTGCAAAGCACATGTGAAACACTGTGCAGGTATTTCTTTCATAAAAACCCAGCTGGCAGCCTTTCCTTACTATAGTTGCTGGCCTGCCTCTTGGGAGCTGCCACCATTCCAGCCATGGTGGAAGAAGAGACGGGATCAACTAATACAGTTTTTTAAAAATCTATGCATAAACAGGCTTGCAAATACGTATTTTATGGATGCAGAGATTTATATGTTACATTTGTATTTTAAGGGAGATTGGGAATTAGAAGTAGTTGTGATTGTGATTGGCAGCAGATGCTTTTCCTACTCTGTTGATAGTAGAAGTGAAGAAGAACAACATCACGCTATTTGTCTTTAAAGATGTATGTGCCTTTTTCAGTCTAGAATTGTAAGCCTTTGCATGCATCGAAGCACACCCTCCTTGGCTCTCTCACACCACTCAGGATTCAGGGGTTCTCTCCTGCCACTGTTTCAGCTCTATATGTTGTCTTTGTGCTCCACCACCCCTGCAGTTCCTGACCTTGAAACTTTTGAAGGTACTGTAGAATTTCAGCTTCACTTCGTCTTGGCATTTCTGTGCGTTTCTTTCAGGCATTGCTTCTCTTGCCACTGGTAAGCTAGCCATTGCCTGCACTAGAAGTACTGATGCAACATTTACAAGTTGGCAGCTCCTGACAGACATGTTGCATACCTGGACCTAGCTCCTTTCCCAGTGGTTTCATACAGAGACAACTTCTGTCTCAAACAACAACAACAAAATATCCAGAAAATAGTAAGAAATGACCGTGATCATTGGACAGATGCTCTCCATTTCTGAAGGTGACTTTTCTGTGGTGAGGGGAAGCAATTGATTACCACATATCATTTCACTTTACTTCTTACAAGGAAAGCCTAAAAAGGTTTTCATTGTTATTTCTCCTCCTGGCTACTGGAGAGACAAGCAGCAGCACTTCATAACTTAACCATGATCTCAGCTACTTCCTGAAACCTGATCCTTTCCAGTAGCGCCCACTACACCACAGCTGTCCTTTGCCAGAGCCTTGCCCAGTGCCTGAGGGACTTCCAGCCACTGGGGGCTCTTCTTCAGTGGGATTACAGGTAAAAAAAGTTTAGGGCCTGAAAGCAGCAAAAGTTCAGGGCCTGAAAGTAGCAAACCTCTAACACTGGCTTTGTTCTCTAAAGAGCTATTTATGTGTAAGAAAATACCCAGTGAAATTTTGGTGTGCTGGAGGTGATTGTTAGAAGGAAGTTATTAAACACCAGAGTGTCTGCAGAAAAAAAAAAAGTTAAAGTTCCCTTGTTTCCCATATTCTTTCAACAGCTTCCTCACTCAAAAAAAAAAAAAAAAGAGAACAAAAGAAATTCAAATGCAGTTTCTTTCTACGAGACTCACCCACCTAGCTCTCCATGGAACTTCTCAGTGTTTTCTAGTAGTAACAGAAGGGAACCTTCACACATGAAAATAGGGGCAGATGTGAATAAAATCTTTGTTGGGTTTCTAATATAACAGCAGTTGTCATGCTTAAGTACTTGTCTGTTACCTTAGCATCTAAATTACTTTTATTGCTCAGTGTTTTACACAGGGCGTGTTTCAGGAATAATGCAAATACTAGGGGAACATTTTAAAGCCCACTAGCTGTAGTTTTTTAAGAGCAGTTCACAATTTTCTTCTGTATTTCGTGCTTACTGAAGCCCTTGAGATGACTTGTTCTGAAAAACAGATGAGAAAGGGGTTTCCACTCCCAAGTCAAACAATGATGTGTGAAAAAAAAAAAATCTGACAAAATAAAGTATTTCATTTTTAGTACTTCCTCAAAAAGTATTACATATAAACCACCTGGGAAGTCAGACCACTAACTTCCTCCCACCTTCCAAAGGAGGAGAAAGAACCAACCCAAGGGCAAACAATCTCCTTGGGTGGCTCTCCACCAAATCAAATCTTGCAAAATCTTTGCAGCAAATCACATCTCCCCAAGTGTTGTGTTATGCATTGTATGTCATCGGGTGCTCAGAAAAAACTGAATTGCCAACATACCATTTTGTTCAGGAGCATCAAGTAATAAGCGTGAACTTCTTTGAATGACTACTGCTTACCTATTGTTGTTCTTCTTGGTACGACTCTTAATGAAATCAGAAATCAACACACCAGTTTTCTATGCAGTAAAGCCTTATTCCATTAAAAGCCTGTGGGAACACTTCCTATCCCTTTTGTAGTTTGTTAGAAGCCTGGGGTACTATTCAAATGCCTAAGAGATCAGGAAGCATCCACTGAAGAAAAATGCTTGCATAGACATGTTAGAAGGTCCTTACCAATTCTCATCTTGGTTGCACTTACCCCGCCTTTATCAGTGTTAAATTGGGAATAAGTTAGACTGCTAGAGAAGTATGAGACACACTTAAAAGTCAGAGACTACATCAGGGTTTAGACTCTTCCTACTTTTTTCTATTTATTTGACATAGATCATGAAGTTGCCAAGTTGCTGTGGTTAATTAGTGTTTTGTGTGAACTGTATATGGTTTTATCAATACAATTCATGTAATTTGTACCAAACATGAGGAAGAAGAGATAAAGCAGGCATTTTGAGTTGTTTAAGACTGTTTAATAGAAATAGGAAGAAGTAAGTAAATGGATATTGTTACATATTAGAAGAGAGATTACTGCCTAGAATATCACAAACTGTACCACTGTTATTTTATATCATGTGGCTTTAATAGCTCCATTTGGGTCCGAGTCTGAACTGGCTAAAATGATCCAACGGCATCCTGGCCTGTATCAGAAACGGTGTGACCAGCAGGAGTAGGGAGGTGATTGTGCCCCTGAACTCGGCACTCGTGAGACCGCACCTTGAGTACTGTGTCCAGTTCTGGGCACCACAGTACAAGAAGGACATTGAGGTGCTGGAGCGGGTACAGAGAAGGGCAACGAAGCTGGTGAAAGGGCTGGAGAGCATGCCCTATGAAGAGCAGCTGGGGCAACTGGGTTTGTTTAGTCTAGAGAAGAGGAGACTGAGAGGAGACCTCATTGCCCTCTACAGCTACCTAAAAGGAGGTTGTAGCGAGGCTGGTGTTGGTCTCTTCTCTCAAATTAGTAATGATAGGACAAGGGGAAATGGCCTCAAGTTGCATCAGGGGAGGTTTAGATTAGATATTAGGAAGAAATTCTTCACTGAGAGGGTAGTTAGGCACTGGAATAGACTGCCCAGAGAGGTGGTGGAGTCACCATCCCTGGAGGTGTTTAAAGAACGAATAGATGCAGTGCTTGAGGATATGGTGTAGTGGTTAGAGAGATGCTAGGAGAAAGGTTGGACTTGATGACCCTGGAGGTCCTTTCCAACCATAACGATTCTGTGATTCTGTGATCTCATATTCTTTATGTTATACTTTCATGTTTCTAAAAACCTGTGATAGGAAAGAGAGAAAGCCAAGCATGCTTTCTTATCTCGTTTCTCTATACTGGTACAGGCAAAAGGAAAGCCTTTCTTCTGTAAATCATCAATAATGCTGATCTGGGATCTTATCCCAAGAAAAGATGTGTCGGCATTTGCTGCACTCTCCTATTTGCCATGTTATTTGGCCAGACATCAAAATACTTTTATTTCCATAACTGACTCGACCATGCCAAAATCTCTCTATTCTATGTTTTGCCCTCATCTTTGGTGATGTGGTGGCTGATGATGGAAACATGAGCTAGCAGTGGTGCAATTGCTTCCTGAACTCTATTCTTCAAGGGGAGTCTTCCCTGATTTTCAGTTCCCATGCCTTGTTATTTCCTTCATTGGCCTTGTTCAGATTCATTTATTGTGATGCTGTGCTAGCACTAGATCTCACCTAAAGCAAGTACCTTGCAAACTTGTGCTTACTGTGGTCTGTTTTTAATAACACTTTGCTTCTATATGTAGCCTCAGAGAGGCTCACAAACAATATATTTATACTTGCAGTTAACCACAGATGTCTTAAGAGATAGCCAGAAAGCTTACCTTTAACTGTACTTAGAAGAAATTTTGTCAAGGTCAGGGGGTTGGGGTTTTTTTTCTTTGTCATGAAGCCATCCAGGAAATGAGTGAACTGAACTGTGCAGCCCAGCCAAAAACACGTAGTGCAGGAAAATAAAGTTCTACTGGGTTCATGCTTTGTTTGCATAACATATCTTGGTTGGGCTCATGTAAAACAGCAAATTATGCAATTCTTTTCACTGGCTTTCCTCTTTTTGCTTCCATTTGTGGTGTTTTGATAAAGCCACTTGTTTTCCCTTCTGAATCACCAACTGTTTCCCAACTTGTCCTTTGAAATTTTTCCCTTGGCAGTGCCACATGCTCTTCTCATATCATCTGAAGCTTCAGAGATGGAGGACAAAAACTCAAGGAATATCTCCTTAAGTGGGAAAACAGAGTTCAGTTTTTCAGCCTCATATTTTTCCTATTGCTATGTATTTCTTCAGCAATATATTAGATGCCTGCAACAAGTGAGCTACTGCATATATTCAAGCAGTTTCCAAGGTCTCCTTTCAAATTTGAGGTTTCTTTTAGTCTGTAATGACCCTAGATAGGGTGAGTAGCAAATGAGGGACTCTTCCATTCTTTTAAGTGTTGCTTAACCTTATGTTTAAGCAAGTACTTGCAGTCTTCTTTGGCAATCTGAGGAGGCTGCTGTGCAAAGAACTGTGAAAGCAATTGCCAGTGCCTATTTTCTTCCTTGAATTCCAGACCTCAAGTTTGTCTAAAGAGGAGGCGGAAGGGTGACATTTGTGTCATTTGGCCTTGGGAACAAAAGAAAATAAAAGTATTTGGCTCCCTGAAAGATGTTTGCTGCATCTGAGCAGCCTATTCAGCCTAGCATGTAAGGGTAGAACTGTGATTGTCTCCACAATACTGATGAATGTGCCACAAGGAAGACAGCATGAGTGTAAGAGCTGCAATTCCAATTGAGCCTTACATAGGCAGTGTAAAGAAGCAGCTTGATTGTAGCATGGTCTGGCACTGCATGACCATGTGTGGTCTTGGCAAAGCCCAGCCCAAACAGAAGTCTACCAGTACCGAAGTGTAAGCATAGCAGAGGTTATTTAAGATTTAAAAGTACCAGATCAGCACTCGCTCATAAATCAAAGTAAACAAATTCAGAAGCAGCCAAGGTAGCTAAGTAGCAAGTCCTTATTATAGTTTTTTTATCCAAATAGTTCATTTTTATAGTTCATTTTAGTTCATAGTGCAGTAGTTCATTTTTATAGTTAGTTTTACCCAAGGGAACTAATTGCAATGAATGGTGAGGTGAGACATTCAGACACTGGAAAGAATCTTCCCCAGGGCGTTGCATTAGTCTCATGTCGGGTCGTCCTCCAGGACAGGTTAGTTCTGTGACACCTTGGGTTTTGCGCACTTCCTTTACCTTATGTCTGCCTTGTGATAGTGCTTTGCTAAGCAGTGTTTGCCGTCTGTAGCTCCAGATGGTTGCAACCAGCTAGGCTGATCCCGTTCTATCCATTGGCTGACTTTGGTTAAGGGACAGATGGCACATCCTCTCTTTTCTTATCTTTACCTCCTTGGCAAAGTCTATTGTTCTACTCTGCTCCACACAAAAATCACACATCAAAACACACCAGTTTCATTGTGTTCAGTGTAATAAGGTTCAACTTAATCCTGGGTGATTTTTATTGCTGGAAAGCTTCCTTGGAAAAAAGCATTTTCAGTCTTGGTCTTCATGTGCCTGAGAATATGTGTTTGTGTCCCAGTTGGTCTTAGCAGGTTCTCAGAGACCCACTGTGATAATACGTGACTTCTAGGAAGCCTATAGAGAAGAAGATATTTTGGTTCCATTTTCCCTGCTGTTCAGCTATTCATATCTTGGCACTTACGTGTCAGCAGGTGCGTAAATAGGCTGCGCCACTGCCAAGATGGCCCAGAAGAGAGACTTCTTGTGGGGTGCTTTACACTTGCAATATTTTTTGGGCTGTCCATCATAACCTTTTTTTCCCTGGCCTCTGTACACTAGTCAAATAGTCCAAGCTTATTCTGAGCAGGCACCAATAGCTATCATAACAGATGGACAAGTGTGTTGGAAACCAAGAAACTATGTACTGTATGCACACTGAGGGAACAGCATACTGGTTCAGGTCATTCACATAACTGGCTGGCTGAAATCTGCATGTCTGTGGGTAGAACAAGGTGCCATTGATAAACTGCAACCTCAATTCTGACTTTCCAAAGTAAAAAGCATATGAAATGACTTAATGCCAACACTGTCACACACACTAGTAATTTGCTGACCTTGCTGTGCTCACCTCATATTTCTTGCACTTGCTTTTCCCGACTCCCCAAATTTGCTGTAAAATCATAGGCCCATCAGTCTGGATGTAACTGAATACTTCTCTGCTGATCTCAGTGAAAGTCCTATCTGTTGCCTCTCAGACTTTAAACTTGGACTTATTGCTACTGTTTAGAGATCCACTGAAAATGGTCATTGAAAAGCTCCTGGCCCAAGTATTGGGTTTTACTGCTGTAAACAATAAGCCTTTTATTAGTAGAAGACTATACTTAAATTCAAGGTAAGAAAGCAATTGTGGTTTAATTAAGAGATTACTTACTTTGTTCTTTCCCCAGCTAAGGTAAGGTAAAACTATTATTTCTGTGAATTTTTGTGGGTTTATATTGTCTTTACTTTTCAGACATCAGGATATCTTTAAAGGATTTGTGTACACTTTGGCAAAAATTTAGCCTACTGCAAACTTTATCTGAGCCATCTGTCTTATCCTCAGTCTAGAGGAAATAATGGTCTTTCTCTGGGCTCCTGATAAATAGTCTCCTACAAGAACGAAACCAAATTTCATATTGACAAACGAGCAGATATTAGACTTCTTTTATGTCAATCCCAGCCCATGAATTGTGTGCGGAGTAGTTAAAGAGTTAATTTTTTTAAAAACAGTGCTGTTTTGATGGCTAATATGAAAAAGTGCAAAGATGGGTTTAAAGGCTTCTCTTCAGGGGTGAATGTTTCATATTTATACATTCTATGAATTCCAAGTGACATTTTATCTGATTTTCCATTTGTTTGCTATCCTGTTAGTGGCAAATCATTATTTATGTGCCACATCTGCTACTAAAGTGTAGCACTCAGTTGTAATTTGGCCACAGGCATGTAAATCAAAACATGAGATTTTTTTTTCCAGGCTCAAAGTCAAAAAAAAGAAAAAAAAAAGAAAAAAAAAAATTTAAAACTCCTGTGAATGCAAAGAAAGTCCAGATTCACCCTATTGATTAAAGGAGGATTTGGTCAAAGAACAATAATGTCTGTGTCTGTCTGTAGTTCATTTGCTAAATTACCCATTTTGGTATCTAAAATGTGTAGCTAATTGTTCAGAAACATATATTTTAAAATGTCTTGTCTTTTTTTTTTTTCCCTCTTAGTTTGTTGTGACAATGTTTTGGAGCATCTATATCTATGACAGGGAACTGGTTTACCCAAAGCTGCTTGATAATTTTATACCAGCGTGGCTAAATCATGGAATGGTGAGTAAAGTAATGCAGACACTTCCTTACATAAACAAAAGTGGAAGATGCTGATTTCCCAGTGCATGCTCTTGCATGCACTTAGAGCTCATCCTCTCAGAAGTGGTTAAGGACCATTGTGTGCAAGCAAGAATAATATCTTTACTTCCTTCACTGCTTGAGCCATATCTGAATCCCTATTAGGTTAAAACAGTGGAGATTTGAAATTGTATGTCCTATATCCCAGCCTAGTTGTGGGGATTGCCTGTTTTCTGTGATAAGGTACCTTTCCCAGAGCAATGTCATGGTCATGAGGAAATTTAATCAAAATAGAATCTTCCACAAAACAGAACTTCTGACTTTGACGAATCTTGCTCTAAAATGACAGAAACACTTAATTGAATGATTCTTTACCATTCTACCAAAGTATAATTTGTGATGAAAATGTTTTATTTAAAATGCTTGTTCAAAAAATCTCACTATGCTTTTTGGACTTCTATATTTTTAGAAAATAATGAACTAGTTACTTGTTTCTGAAGAACACCAAGCTTGTGTAGCAGAACCTGTATCTGAGTATTTTTAATAATGTCAAATTATATGCATCAGTGCAAACTTTCAAAATTGCTGTGTCAGTAATCATAAAAATAGTTTCTGGAGAAGAAATCTGATGTTTTCATCTCTCTCTGGTTTGTCGACTTGAACATTCATTCCTTCAACTATATGTTTAAACGCTAAGGGAAAGATAAGGCTACATTTTGCCATCAGGTACTTTATGGTGTTTATGCGGCATCTGGAGCTGAAAAGCATCATGTTTGCTTCTCTAGTTGTGTCTATGCAAAATGTTTCATTATTATTTCGTTTTCCATATCAAGGCTTGGCAAACCATTTGGCACTGCTGTTGATCAGTAGATGACAGCAGAGCTCATCCTTCAGGGTGCAAGATTTGTCCACTACTGCTGGGCCTGATATATTGGTCCTTTGTTGGGTGGAGCAGATGGCATTGCTATTTATTTATTCCCTAAACTGGGTGTTAAAGGAGCAGTATGAGAGTTGCTACTGACAAGAGGAGCATCAGTTTCTGTTAGATACTGTACTGTTTTACTATGTTTTGAAAGGAATAGCATGGTATTATGTGTGTGTGGAGCTGAGAAAAAAGTCTGATGGCTCCTGCTGTGTTTGTTCAGGTTTTCCTCCCTTGAGTTTTGAAGTTACAAACGGAACACTTGTAAATACTGCTAAGCTGTATGTACATTGATTTTTTTCCTTACACCACATCAGTGCCAGCTCTGATGACATTTCTTCCAGGTGACATTCCACATACTGAAAGTGCCTAACCTATAACATTTTTTGTGAATGTACATAGTAAAGCAGTTTAGAACAAATGGCCCTATGTATTCAGGAAGTCTCCTCTGTGCCATAACTAAAAGGCAGTTCAAGCTCATGTTGCTCTGTAGAAATGTATACTTACTGAAATATCTGAAGAGGTCTTTTGCTTGAGATTTTTTGACATAATAGGGTTTCCAGAAATGAATCGTGCATAAGCATCTTAGATTTTTTTTTTCAACTTGAAATATTGTAGAAGGCATTTTAAAAAGTCTTTTGTAAAGGAATTGTTTGCTGTGTCAGGATCCATTTATCCAAGTTCATTTAGTTCAATCACAGAGAAAGCTTATGGCTGTAGGCTTTTCACCACTTTTCAGTTTAATTCTTTCTGGTGTTTTAGCCATAATTTTATCCTCACCAGTTCTCATATTGATTAATTCTGATGCATTGCCCGTCATAATGTGAAGGTGTTCTTAAACTACCTTGAGAATGCTAGCACGTCACTTAGTGGTAGTTACAATTTGGACACAGCAGATTTTAGAGAATACGATAGAGGTCCCCTTGGTGAAAGGGTAGAACCTCTGGGAATACAATTTTAGAGAAGTCAGGATCCCTGGCTATTGTTTTTTACTGAAATAAACATTTATTCTCATCTTCTCCTGCACATTTTGACAGCAGCTATGCACATTCAGTGATGGTTTTTCTGAACGCAGGAGTGGCTGTGCAGGAGCCTAACCTTGTACAACAAAACTCACAGAAGGGATTAATTACCCTTGGCAGAGAGAAATCTTGTCAGTGAGAGGTGGGTCCCTTTGCTACTGCAGCGTTCCTGATTAATCCCTCTTCTCTGTGAGCTTCCCCTGTAGTGCCTAGTACAGCTCCTAAGGATCTGAGCTGAAATGTTACTTCACGTGTAGACACTCTGTCTGGATTTTTTCACAGCAGTTTCCCTAAACACATACTTATCACAAAAAAAGCTACAAAAGGTGTGTATAGTTTTACATTTTTCACAATGAAAAGATTGCCTACTTTAATTGAGAAGTCATATTTTCAGAAGTTTCTGACAGATGTCTTATGACCAGCTGTAACAACTTGCTCAGCTGTCAACATCAGCCTGCAAAATCCACATCCAGAAAGGAATGAATAGTCATGAAATCTGGCTGTAATAACAACAATTACATTTCCATTGGTAATATGGGCATGTATCAAAATAATTGAGAGGATTCATACTTTAGAAGCATTTTAAGATCAATCTCTTGAAGGCTATATGAAGAAATTTTTTGAAGGGCTGGCCCAATTCAGTGCCTTAGACCAAGCAGAAGTGGTTTGGGCAGCGGTGTCTGCTGCTTTGTTAGGTTACTATAATTAGTTCTCGTCTCCTTTTTTGTTCTCCCCTTTCCATCTCTTCACTGCACTTACAATGTTGTCTATAGTTAAAAAAAATGTTTTCTTGAATACTTATTAATGTCTTGCTAATACTCAGTGATATCACTCTTTCACGGCAACACTTTTTCAAAATCTAAAAAATTCCTAATTATAAAAAAAATCCTCTCTAGAAATGGAAAACATAAGGGAAATGAACCTCAGAGCTATGCAATCCCATTACTAGTTCAATCTTAATATTGTTTATAAATTTCTTAGAAGCAGAGAGAGGCCCATCATTGTGCACAAAGATAAAAGCCACAAACTGTTTACCATAACATTGCATATAGTGTGAGGAACTGTATTTTCTATTTTATATATACATATATACTGTAATAGTTAAAAAATACAATTTCTGCCTATAGAAAAATCTGTGTAGTAAGTGTTGCCTTTTGGTACCAGATGGTACCTCATACATACAGATTCATATACCTGAGAAAGGCATCGCTAAGAGAGTTGTACGGTGCCATAAAACTGATACATTTCATCATTTCAGGCAGTTGATTCATCCATAAGCAATGGTATCACTATGACTTGAGAAATGACCAGGGGAAATCAATGGCAGGGTTGCTGTCGATTTTAGCAGGACAAGTATTTCATCTCTGTTTATTATATGAAGGAGCACATCTGAGAAGCTGAAGTTAAACTTCTGTCAGTAGAAGAACAATCTGTCTAAAGAGAGCTGTTGGAGAATAGGGCTATGCCTTGGTCTTTCTGAAGTGTCAGGTTCACTTCCTGTATTTATTAGTTATGCAGATGAGTTCATCTTTGTTGGTTACAGTTTTAGTTGCCAAATTGCTGAACTCATCCACCAAAGATGTTGTTCATATTCTTGAGACTTCAACCCTTAGTTCCACAGGCATATTTTTCATGGGAAATATTCTTTCCCATTTTCTGATAGCTGTCTATCTGACATGATCTGATCAGTATTAGGAATTTTTAATTAAAGGCTAGTCTTTAGTGTTTAAAACTGGTGCGTCATAGTAACAGGACTTTTGTTAGCTCATTCTTAGCACCTTTTTGTGTTAGGACTGGGCAGGATGATGCACGGATAACATTTGTTTCCAGAAGTTATATTCTCTTCAATATTAGCACAGACTATAAAACCAGAGGTTGCCCCTGTTCTAACCAATGCCTACATAAACAGATCTGTAGACTGAGTTAATTTAAGCTTGAGCATTGCTGATTTTGAGCCAGGTTACATGGCTGGACTGCATGCAGTATCGGTCCAAGTTAGCATACCGTTTCAGCGAGTCTCCCTTCTTTGGTTTTCACAGACACTGTCCCAAATTCTTTTTAAAAATATGAATCATCTTTTGTTTGTGGCAAGGAAAGTAAAATACAAACACAGAAATTACTTACCAAGGAGTTTAATGGCTTTGGAGGTCAGAAGCAGAATTGTCTTCATACAAAAACTCTAGAGGTCAGAGAAGGGGGAAAGGGAATATGCTCTGCCTCTGTGGAGTTGAAAAACTGATTATTGTATGTGTTCTGTGCCACTACTATCTTTATGAGCTCTTCCAGGTTTGTAGTCACTTCTTTTTATGCTGCTTTTGGGAAAAAAAGGCATTCCTAGAAAGACATACCCTCTGTCCTTGTATTCAAGAGAATGCACAAAAACTGGGACGAATAGCAGACAGAGACAAGTTATGGAGAGGAATGAGCCTGTCCAAGTGATACATCTCTACTTATTTCACAAGTTGGATCTCTTTTCTTATTGCTGGCTGCTCAGCTGAAAAGCTCAGCACACCGGAGAGTAATGCAGAGTCCCTCTGGCCATCTCTCCAATTGTTCTTCCTGGCCGCTTTGTCTTAGGTCCAGGGGCCTTGGCTTGTTTGTTCCTTTGTTTTTCTAGTGGAAACCTTTTTTCCTTGACAATTTGACAAGAAGGAAAATAGAAAAGCCAGGCAAAGACCAAAATTCATACTAACCTGGCATATAAAGATTGGAAGGTCCAAAACTGGTGAGTTTTTTGATAAACCCGTCTCTCCATCATTAAATGGGTCAGATGCTGCACAGGGCTCATTCTGATGTACAAACAAGGAGATGCCCTTTCTTTCAGCAAAGTGTTTCCATCTAGCATGTTGCCCTAAAAATCCTTTTCAGAAATGACTCATTTGAAACAGTGCATTATGCTTCTTGAGGATGATTTCCTAATAACAGCAGCACTCCCTGTGTGGGGCTGTTTTTCTACAATGTACTGCACCTTGGGAAGGCCCCATCCCAAGGTCTAGAAGATACATACCCTTTTCTAAGATTTGTTTCTAAATCGAGTTTAAGGATTTCAAAGATATACCAACTCTAGTGCTCTTCTTAATTTATCTATAATGTTTTCATATGTCAGAAATGAATAAAATCTTCAGTGCTGCAGGAAGGAGTTCCCACTTGTTACATAACTTGCAAAGTTTTCTGATAAAAACCAGGGAAAATCTGTAATTTAATTTCCAACAGAATACCCACTAACAGTTGACTATTATTTAAACATTATCTGATGGAAAGAATAGCAGTTGAAGCTAGTTGCCTTCGGGACTCAGAATATTTGCAAAACCTGTGAAAATAATGTTGTTGCATTTGTACACTTCTTGCATGTTCATGCTGCAGTTACGTGGCTCCATCTGGTATCTCTCCTCATTATCTGCCTGTTCCACCACTGGAGCATGAATAAAGTAGTACCAATTATTCCCCCACTCTGGGGAGAAAAACAGCAGTATCTTAAAAGATTTTTTTTTAATTTTCTATTACTTACATGAAGGGCTTGAAAATCAGTAGCAAGTCTGATAGCATGTCGCCTGAAAATTGAGAGAGGCTGTGAGGTAAAGAACACCAAACTATCTGAACGGCGTCCTCTGGGAGCATCAGGGAAAACCCCTTTACCTAATACAGTAACAGCACAGCAGTTTTTGTGAAGTAGGAAGCTGGCCTTAACCACATTACGTATGTGCTGGAGGAGACTCACCAGAGTAAGGTGAAGACAGCTTCCTAACTGAACACAGGTGTCGAATGTTTTTGAGTATTTGCTATTTCCAGTAATCTAGAGGAAACACACACCCAGGCTCCTCCTGGTACAAACGAGCCCAGCGCGTAGTAATGAGGGACGTTTTCTAAAATATCTCTGAGTACTTAGTAAAAGCTAAACATGTGAGCCCTATTCTAGACGTGAGCATTGCAAATGAAAGGTCTGAGAGCTGAAATCCCCAGATGAGATCTTTTTCTGAAGTTTTGCCTTCTTCTGTTGGCAAGGTCACATAACTCAGTCTGTCAGCACAGAGGATGGGAGCATGTAGTGTCAACACAAGTCACAGGAGTAACTACCAAAGAAGGGGAGAGAGTCAGAGAGAGAGCACAAAAGAAGGAGGTTAGGGAAAGATAGTTGGTTGAGAGGAAAAGACAAGCAGGAGGAAAGAGATTAATCAAAAAGTCAGCTGATACTGTTCCAACTACTACTTAAAAAAAAATAGAAGAAAAAAACAAAAACAGCTGAAGCAAGTGAATAAAAAAGGAACCACAGAATAATGTAGACAAGCTGGAAGAGACTCAAAATGCTGAAGAGAACCTGGAGGAGGAAAATGAGGAAAGAGGAAGCAAGGAAAGAAGGAAAATTATGGAAGAGGAAATTAAGAGTATGTTTTCTTACCATATCTTTCCATCACTTCCCTGGGAAAACTTCTTTGAGAAGTTTTCTGTTAATTAGAGGAGTTGAGAGCAAGGAGACGGCTTATTGATTCTGCTGTGAGAGGAAAATTACTTCTGTTGTTGTTGGACGTAGGTTTACAGGGTAGCTGAATAATACTTGCGCAGTGGCATGCTAGGAGCTTCAAATCCGTGTGAAAAGGTTAGGATTAAAACCACCTGTGACCATGCAACAGTATGAGGCCTGTGTTCATATAAATTGTATTTGTGTGATATCTGTAGAATGGCGTTGATGTCTTTGCATCTCTGTCTGTATTTTTGTCTAACAATGCCATACATTATCTCAACTGCGTGTTTGACCCTCAAAACTTCAGTCCTCCTTTGAAAACAAGCCTGTTCAGAGTGTGCCTTGTTATTTAGTATCAGCTGTGAAGTGTGAGTTGCATTGCATATTGAAACAGATACTCTGCTTGCTAAAGGTTGCGGGCATGCTGGAAGATCACGTTTTTGAAGCACCAGAGGTAAGGAGGTGTACTGTCTGTATTTCAAACCACCTTGCTTTAACAGACAAAGCTAGAGGTAATGCTGGAAGCAATAATTATGGTAATAGTAATAATACTAATAATAAAAGTTTAAAGCCAGATTTTCAGCAAAGTTGCTCACACAAATGTTTGGTGAAGCAATTACTGTGAGCACAAAACAAATGACCAAAGAAAAGCCCCAGAAGGACATAGAAAGGGAACCTTAGACTTTCTGCCTTTCTCAGGGTGTGGAGTAAGTACTGAGCTGTGTTTTCCTAGGAGCAGGGTTTGGCCCTGGACTGCTAGGTCTGTTTGCTAAAGCAGCAGTGGTGTGGGATGGAAGTGCATTTGGTTCATGCCCATAGTTATTACAAGATTAGGAATGCCGATTTTGTTTTGACATTCACTGTCTGTGCAGCTTATATTGCTCACCATAGTCACTGCTGAAGCCACACACAACTCTTTTGCAGTGCTCTGGTACTACTACATGATTTATCAGATAACTGGTTTGCAGGTTGTAAACGTAAATAAATGTTCAACTTCAAAATCAGTGCAAAATGCATTAATAACTGATAAGCATTTTTGATAAAAATCGATGTGCCCTCTTCTCTCTCAGCTAAAATCAGACACTTGTTTCGTCTTTTGACATAAGAGATTTCTGATTTTTTCCTGAGATTTTTTCCAAAGAATGTAGACACATAGTAGAATCAATACATTTAAAATGGTGATACATTACTGTGATTGATTATGAGTATATTCAGTGGTTTTTATCAAGAAAAGAGAACATTTAATGAGAAAAAAATAATATCTTGAGGGGAGGATTGCTTATGTTGAAGAAGGTTTAAGAAGTCAGCTGCCAGCTACAGGTCATGTACTCTAAAGCACCCCATATGGAAGTCGTCCTAGAGGCAATCGCTACAAAAAGCACTGTCTCTTCAGCAGGCTGTGCCAACACAGGGAAGGATGCAAATATCTCTTTGAATGTATAGTAGTTTAATATGCATTTATTATCTGTGTATTTAAGGGACTAGAGTTTGCCTTATGATTACAGTAAAATGCAGTATTATGTATCCTTGGATACACTGGTTACCATTCATTAACACTTACTCAGATAAGAATTAGAATGTGCATACAATAAAAGCAAGATTGTACTATATTGTACCCACTTTACTAAACTGTTCTGTTAGTATTCACACATGTGGCAAATATGACTTAATCAGACCACAAATATTTTGCAGCATTCCATGGTATCTCATTTATTTGTTTAATTTGCCGCTATAGCAACTGGATTCCATCCTTTTAGATTCTTTTTTTTCACAGACCTATGATCTACTTGGTTGAAGCTTGGCAGACTGTTTTTCCTTCAATTGAAGGCATATGCACTAACTCAGTGACCAGATTTTTACCTATTTATCATTGTTGGAAAGTGGGTTATTTCACATGGACACAATACCAGAAGAATCAGCAGACCTGGTAAAGTGAGTGGGAGCCCAAAAGCTTATATGCTTTTTCCAGCCCTTGAAGTTAGTGGAATAAAAAATATTACTTCTCCCTGTGTCCTGAGATCATTATTGCTACAGGAACGCTAATACAAGGAAATATTTTGACATTGTTTTTATAACAAATTACCACTTTTTAAAAGTAACTTTTTACTTTGTTAATTGCTGGTTTTTTTACATGTCTTTGTATTTGGAAACAGACATCATTTTGCAGAAATCATTTCATATTCAGATGATTAATATGTTGAAGTAGTGCCACAGCAGTAATGTTTTATACATGCTGACTGACAAATCAAGGATATGGGGACAACCTTGGTAGTTAGTTTTGCTCATAGTAGGCTATGAGCTTTGACATAACCTGATGTCTGCCCTGCTGTTCAGTCCAGTCCCCATATTTTTACTTTCCCACATAAATACAAATAAGTAAAAACAGCATACGTTTTTAGTAACTCTTCAACTCCAAGAGACTCAAATTCAGGATGTAGCATAAAGAATGTTTTTGACAGATGTGTAAGCCATTACTATTAGTCATGCAGATCTACAATTATCCATTTTACCTTTAGACATTTAGCTAGAGCACTTAAGTCCCAGCCCGGTACCCTACTCCTGGAAAGCCTGCACCTTTCAGAGGTGTCTATTTGTCTCACAGAGACCATAAGGATGACTAAGATGACTCTTTTCCTCTCTCTGACAACACAGTTACCTGAGCAAGAAAAAGCTGCAATCATGGAGAAATATCACAGGCTGTGGAAGCGTCTCAAAAAGGCAAATGGCAGACCAATGGTCAATATATACTCTTACATCTTTGTTGCAATATTAACTGGTATCCTTTAACTCTTCACAGCTTGCTTTCTCTTCAGAGCAAGTAACACTGCATATTGGAAGTGCTGTTGAAACTCTGTTTTACATTTCCATTTTATTCGTAGTTCTGAGAAAAATTTTCTAGTGCTTCATTAACAGCACTTGTTCTAAGTCTTAATTAGCTAATGTGTGCATTTAGTGGGGCTTTGTAATGATAGTTAGAAAAACAGTGCTGGCTGTTACTGGGTTTATAGCAGCACGACTGGTTATGAAGTGTCCCAGGCAGGACAGCTACTGTGCCAAACCAGACAGCGTGCACCTGCGCTCTGATTTTCACCGTGCTGGGGGCTTGCCGGTGCTCAGGGGTATTTCCCTTTCATGTGCCTCAGCGTCCCATTCATTGGAGTTGCAATGAAGAGGCAAATTGCTTTTTGCAAATTACTTTGAGGTTCATGGATACAAACACAACTAAAAGAGTAGGTATTGTCCATTCTGCTGCAGAACAGAAGCAACCTCCACTTCACATAATAATATTTTTTTTCTGGTTACATACCAAATTTAGCGCTGCTTGTATCTCATAAAATACTCTAGGCCAGCTTGATGCATGCTATAGAAAGTTCAAATATACCTAGAAAGGAAATTCTTCTTTATAAAAAATGGCTGTAATATTCAAATCATATCCTTAAGTTTGTTTCCAACAGGAAGCTATTTTATTTGCATTGTGGGGCTTTTAGCTATTTATTCTGTTACTTTGAGCTTTACCAGCTTTCTGTAAACCCTATATGCAGAGTTCCAACTTGCTGAGTCACTGCCATGTACATTTTTGTGGCTTCTTTTACAAATACAGTTTGTAATGTAGAATTTTTTAATGAACTATTTATGGGAAAGATGAAATATGTATGTCAGTCTACTGAACTTCATATTTTAAGGTACTTTAAAAAATGAATAAATGGGAAATGATACCATTTTCTATAAAGGAAATATCCATTAAAATGTCTTTTTACTGATACACAGATTTACTGATGTTTCCATTAATAAGCAAAATTGTGTTGGCTGCAAGTTGTTTAAAAATGCATAGAGCTGCAAATCATTTTAGGAGGTGAATGTGTGTATTCTTAGATCAGAGACTAAGGTGGATGGCTCTGATCTTTGCTCCTAAAGCAGAGGAATGAAAGATGAAAAAAAATAGGAAATCTGAAGGAGAAAGAAATGCATATATCAGAAGCTAAGAGAAAACGTGATAGCCTTAGAGGTTGTTAAGGAGGAGAAGACAGCGAGTAAAGTAGAGGAAACCAAATACTGAAATAAAGAGGTGATAATAGTAGTCAGCTGGAGAGAGCCATAGAACATGGAGGTGATAATTGTGTGTACTGTACATTGCTGAGAAAAAGCTTGAAAGGAAAGTTTAAAGTACCCACTGTATATTGAAAATGTGACCCTTCATTTATTCTAGACCAACATACAGAAATTTGGCATCATTTGGTTTCTTGTGACCACTGTGCAGGATCACTGTTTTCAGAGCAATTTTCTGTCTCCAAAATCTTTGTGTATCCACAAGTCAGAAGACTGTCCTGCTTTGTGCCCTGCTTTCTATGTTCATTGCCTCTAATATCCTCAGAGTTTGTGGGTCTGGTCTTTAGATCTCACAGTTGTTTGCCCAAGCACTATGCTACTGTGCCTCCGGCAGTTTTATTCTCCATGACATCAGTTTGGTAGGATTACTATAGTGTATATATATAGTAATAATATGCATGTGTGTGTGTATATATAGTATATAATATCATATATATAGTGTGTATATATATAGTCATATATAATATATATATTACTACTCATATATTCGTAACAGTACTGGTATCTACTACCATTTTAAAGAACATCTCCTATGATTTTATTTATGGTAAACATTGTTGATACAGATACAAAATGTTTAGTCCTCAAATTTCTTTCAGCCTAAATGAACAAGCCAGGTAAAGACTGGCAGAAAAAAGTTGCTATTTTCCCCATGTTACAGAGGAGAAACTAAACCATGGAATTTGTAGTTTGCCTGATGCTACAGGCAGTTTGTTAAAGATTGAACTGTGAAGTGAATCTGTGTTTGTTTCATTAGCCAGTGCTTTTATTAAGAAATTATCCTTTCTCTACAAACCAGGCAAAGGAGACATTCACAGCAAATGAATGAGTACTCACTTGGATTTCAAACTCATTGGAAGGAAGAAGTGACTCAATTTTTAATCGAGAGATGTTGCTCTAAGTCCTGCTTCACTTAGTTACAATAGGCGTTTCATTATTTTCATTTTGTTTATATTACTGGGAGCACAGGTTCATCTCACTAACTGCTTTTGTGTTTGTGTTTTCTTTTGGTATAGCAACTACTGTCAGCTTACTCCAGATCTTTTTATTTTGGGCGTACCTTTTCTCTGGAAGGAGGAAAATCCCTTAGGTTTCCATTCCTTTTCTGATGATTGATTTGAGAAGAGACACTGACATGTAAACAGAAAGATGATTTAAGAAGGATGAACTTAGAAATTGAAAAGATGTCAAAGGAGAAAAGGTCCCTCTCATCTGCCATGTCATTTGGAATTGTTTTTTCTTTTGTTGTCCAGGAATCCTGTTGGGACCAAAGAGGAGGGTGTTACCACTAATGAAGATCAAGGAAAGCTGAGAGTTCCGCTTGCAAACTTGTTAAAGATCTTTCAAAAGTCAATTTTATGGAACCGAAGCTATTTCAAAAGCTATGTCAAAAGTTGCAGTTGCACTTATATGGCATGAGGAAGTAAAAATACCCTTAAGACAGAAAATAGCTTGTGCAAAAGTGTGTTACTGACAGTAAAGTATAAGTAGTGGCCTTGAAGAGTTGTACTTTGATTATTTTGACTGAGATAATGTGTGTTTACTAGACAAAAAATTACACCAGAATGTGCAGTGACACGATGCAGGAGCCTGCATCCACTTGGGGAAGTACCTTTCTTCAGGCAAGAATTCAGTGTTTACCGGCCCTGTCTCAAATCTGAACTCTCAGCTCAACTGGCATTAATACAAATATTCACAGCTGTATAAAAAATGTTATTTGGTTCGCAACAGTAGCCATGGTTACCTGCATGCTTTCATTGCCTTATTCATGTGTAATTCTTTTTTTTTTTCTGGAAATACCATTACCATGTAATATAATACAGTACAGCTTCTTGGTAAGTTTTTAAATGTAGGGAAGAACATTTTGTGGTGAACCTGAAAGCATAATATATCAAATTGGCTTGTACATGGAAGATCCCACCTATACATTCATTGCTAGGCAGAGAAGGGCGAGTCTGAACACTCTGTGACTGCAGTTTCAAAATATAGATAGGAACATGTAAAATTCCTTGGCATTAAAAAGTCTCTGACACTGTTTCAACTGCACATTTAAATAGAACTAGCCCATGCTTGGTCCCCTCACAGGTGACACAGAGCAGGCAGTTCCTGTCAGTACATGTTAGAATAGCAGATTATTCTTGTTTACTCTTGCAGGAAGTGTGAGCCCAGGCAACCTCATGTTACCAGAAAGGTAGAAAAGTGCTATGATTTTACTGCTTTCTCTCCATACTTTTGTCTGTATAACAAAGTGCACTCAACGCAGGTGTGATGTACTTGAGAATCTACTGTTTTCGTTGTGTTTGCAGAAACCAGTCTTTAGCATTACTGCAGCAGAATTCCCAACCTTATTCTAACCTTTGCTAAGAAAAGAAAATAGTACTTAATCTTTCACATATCTCAAATCACTTTGCAAACAAATGAATTAAACTTTACAAGAGTATTAAAGACAGTTTTCTTAGGCTTGTATATTCTTTTTTTAATTGAGAGGTGTGACATTTTGTTCTGAAGGAATAACATCACCTATCGCGGTTTAAATTAACAACAACAGCAAAGGGAATAAAGGATATTTGCTTCTTTAATCTAGCAAATTTATCTGAACCCTTTCAGTATAAGCCCCTTTACTGCTGTCCCTACTGTTGTAGAGAAAACTTACTGGACTAAAATTTAAAATTGCATTTAAAGGTTGTTTCCTTGGCATTTTCATGTAAATGGTGAAATCTAGGAATTTTATAGGTATTGCATAGAGATTGACCTGAATTCCTAAAATGAAATTTAAAAATTACTTACGTAACCTTACAAAACCTTGTTGAAAGCATGATGGAGTTTTGATATACTATCCAGACCTGTTTTCAATGCATCTCCCACAGCAAGAAGGAAGATGGCATTAAGATGAAAATTTCTATAGCGAAGCCGGCTGTTGCCACAGTCTGGCTTCTGTTACTGCGGTAGTGCTGCCAGCTTGGAGCTATTTATAGGCATTAGCCTATATCTATCCATGCACGCGGATCTGCTGCTCTCTTCAGAAGTAGTTGTGTTCCTGAAGAAGTTGGTCTGAGGTTTCAAGCTTTATTTTTCCTTTCAGGGGCCAGTTTCTTCAGCTGTTCTTATTGCCAACGAGTAGGAATTTGGCAGGCAATCTCACCCTGCCAGAGCTCTTGCATCAGCTTTCCCGCATTGGCCTACAAGCTGGAAGGCTCAGTTGCAATGTTTTCAAAATCTTCAAAAATAGTTTCTTACAGTACAGGACTGTTTCCATCATCTTGTAATTTCACACCTTTTCCTTCTTTTCTTAAGTGAGAATGATATACAAAACTCTTCAAAACGATACTCGGTTCCATTATCTCAAAGCTACAACTTGTCTCAGTTAAAAAAAAAAAAAGACCCCTGTTTGTCAGAGATCATGGCAAACCTTTGGTTTACTTCTGGCTGTAACGGAGTGTTTTGGTGCTCTGCAAGATTTACAGCAGAAATAAAACCTGTTCTCTTTCGTTTTCCTGATGATGAATGCTGAGCCATAAACCCTTTCCCCAAGAGCCAGTCCTTGCTTGGGGCAGAGGTATTGTTTGCTGCACCACAGCACGGCTGGAGCCTCGTGTGGTCTGCAGCATTCTCCTAACACTTCATGCCTACATACCCCCATCCATAAATTAGATAAAGAGCTAGCCAAGCACAGCCTTTTGGTGTCCTGCACTACACCACCTTTATCCGTGACATAAATCCTGAAATGAGATACATTCCCTGGCAGAGTCTGAGTGAGAGCACGCTCCCCTGACATAGTAGCAGCAAGCCTCAGGCTGCAGCCTTGGGGAGCATTATGTCCTCTGCCACTTCATGCTACAAAATGATGAAGCACTGTGGGCAGCAAAAAGTTCGGGTAGCTGGTAAATTTGCAGTGATGGGCTCAAAACTAAATTAAACTGAGAAAGTAAAATAACAGAACAAGTGTTTGACTGACAGAAACCGTCATCTCTTTCATTCTCACATTCTCAATTCTAAAGATTATTTTTCTGCCACTTGGTTTAGACATGTTGGTGATCTCATGGGGGGGGGGGTTTCCTGCTTGAATAGAGTGGAAAGCATTCTTCAACTACTAAATTGGTTCTTTTCCCTGCTAGTGGTGATTTTTTAACAAACATCTTTATAATATCTTGATTTCTTTAGTTACTTGTGGTAGTTTGCTTTTTAAGAGCATTTAACTTCCCATTCTCGCTTTCACTAAGAGTAGCTGGAATGTTAAAGATATTTCTGCAGAAGTGTTTCTGCACCAAATGAGGCCTTGACAAATTCATAACTGGCCTTCTTCTGGAAAGGTAGTAAATTTTACTGTCCAAGACTTGGGTAATTTTTCCTCCATGTTAGCAACTTAAAACCATTTTCCCAGCTCCACTCAGTGCTTCCCCCTGCTTTATGTGTCTGGTTTCTACTTGTACGCAGTTGCAAAAAATACATGCACATATATGTATCTTTTTCCCTCCTGCAGTGTTTTGTCCCTCAAAGATTTGAATCAATTCATCCAGTTTTTACTAATATAATTATTTCCATTGCAGCAAATTATGACTTTGTAAAAACAGAGGTTCTTGTAAGCTTTTGTTGTCCAAGGGGAAGTCACAGCCTCACAGCATCAAGTTTGCATTTTAGCTGGGACTTCCGCCGCTCGTATATACTTTAGCACTCCTAAGCAGAGGAGATGTCATACTTAAATTATTTCCAGCTTTTTGACCTTTTCAGTTCTGAACTTCCGACCACTAAAGCATGAGGTTTCCCTAGTATTTATTTCAGAGGACAGGTTGAGGTGAAATGTCAATGTGAAGAGGAAGGGAGAATAAAGTCCCCCATACAGTATTATCTGGGTATCCAATGTCCAGTTAATACAAATAAATCAGTTTTACTATAATTTGTTGGAGTGTTTTTGCTGCTAAAGCTCAGACCACAAGGGAAACAGTTAACAGTCTCCAGATGTGAAACGGAAAGGACCATCAGCAGCACAGAAAAATTACACTTTTCTCAGTGAGGAGGGCTACTGCACCTGGGATTCACAGAGAAGGCAGCTGCTCTGGGAACATGAGAGAGTCGACAATCTTCTTGCAGTGTTCATGGCAGGGCATTTGCCAAACCTGATGTCCTACTAGGCTTCCAGGGGAGGAGCTGATGAGCTACTCAGAGAGGATCAAGCTGAGCTGTCTAGCACACACCTCGAGCCAGGGTTCAGTGTTCACCTCTTGTGAGTGCTTGGGGAAATACTACCTGGGGTGTGTTGAGTGAAGCCTCATGGGACTGAAATGTTCTTGAAATCTTCTTTCCTTTATTTTGCAAGTTTGTCTGCAGGGAAGTCTTGGATGGCATTTGGCACGGTCTCACTTCTCACAGCTTTATCAAACTCTGGCCACAGAGAGGCTCTGTAAGGAAACTAGATGCTGGGACAAGGAGTGGGTTGGAATCTGTTCACTCGCCAGATACTCTGTGACTAAGTGCATTTCTTTCATCATAACCTTTTCCACCTTGCTAATTGAGAACCTGGGTAATGATACACAGATCCTTTTTCAGAAAATGGTAGGGACCTGTTGACTTGTTAGGAGCATCTGGGTGGTTAAATGAGATGTCTTGCTTTTAAAAGGCTGATGTTTAGTTGCACTGGTCCCTACTTAAGTTCAGGGAAAACGAACAGGCATAAAAATATGTCCACCACCTAATAGCCTAAGGTGCTGTACAGAAAGTTGTACTTAGAACATACTATTATAGACATGTTGTCAGGGAGTATTCCTGTTGCACGATGTTCTGAAAACATCTCTGTCTGCCTCAAGGGAATGCCCGTCTGCCCTTCTTATGATCCATGGGAAAAAAAAAGAAAAAAAACAACTACTTGTGGTAAAGGCAAATGGAGTGTTTCCAATGTCTAATATCCATCCTGTTTTTGTAGTACAGCAGCTGAAGTGATGTGTTCATGAGAATCATACTGGTGCACAGTAGAAAGGGAAGAAGGAGTGTTTTCAACTTCAAAGGCCCTATGATTACAAAAAATCTTAACTTTAAGGGCATTGTTATCATTCTAAATGTTTCTGTTTTGCAATTAATATACCTTTTTGAAATGTTTACCATGTTTTATAGTTTGTATGCAGTAGCTGCAATACTGCTTAAATCCCACCCCCAGTGCCTCTTTCCAAATACTCTACCCATTCAGTCAGGCATTATTCTTTCAAGGAACTGTCCACCCACAGAAACTAATGACACAGGATGCTTTCAGGAGCTATCCCGTGGAATGAGCTGTGTATGCTACTACTGCTTATGCACCAGACCTTTCTATACTGAGTATTTCTTAAGTAATCTCTGTAAAATACATAGAACAACCCTTAACATCCTACTTTGTTGCCAGTATTTTTGGGCTCTTCACCAGGTGTCAGCACTCTTTAGGGTAAGCCTGCAAGCATTAACATACAAATGGTCTGGATTAAAGAGAGAGCAGAGGCTCACAAATATGCAAGTTCTGGAATTTTGCCTTGGTAGTTGAATCCTTAAGGCCTCAGTTTTAAGCTCTTCTTCACATCATGAAGGAATGGAAAACCTTTTTTATTGAATGAAAGCTGAGATTTTCAATTAATCATGTAAATCGAGGATCTAATGCCTTAAAAAAAGAGGGCTCCGCCATTCTTGGAAGAGACTATGTCTCAGTAAGTACAGCCTACTACAAAGGGGGTTTTGCTTGAAAGTTAGCTTATATTTATTGCTTTTATCTTCGCCTTTCTTATTTTGATTGAGTTCTCTGTATAATATAAACTTTGGCTGTTTCTTACAAGTCTTAAGATACTTTCAGAAGTGTTCTTCTATGTTTATGTTTCTGGAGAAGTGGTTAATCCTTCCTCCCATATTAATTCCTGCCCAGCACCTACCGTTTTGGGTCAGATTGTCACAATGGACTAAACATCTGAATTTTGCTTCTGGTTTGCACTTCTACTTCAGTACTTCTTCACAGCATTAATGCAGTCCTGTGGCATAAGCCCTTTTGGAAAACATTCTTCCCTCAGGACTATATTCTGTCTTCTTTGCTCAAGCTGTACTTTTCTTGTCAATGTAGTGCTCTGTGCTGAGAAACTAAGGTTTTCGGTGTGTTTTCACCAAACTTCCTGTAAAGGCAAACCATGTGGTGGCAACGATAGTAGCACTGTGCACTTTATTTGCCCTTATTTGCACATCCAGTGCACATTCTTGCCACCTTATTCATTATTCTAATCTTCAGGGGCTGAGCCCAGAAAACAGTGTGACCACATTACTCCTTTTGCAGTTGGAATTGCCTTGGTTCTGTTCATGCTAGCAAAAAGAGACAGGCCACTGAGCAGGTACTGAGAGCCTGATGGAAGGGAATGCATGTTGTCCATTTGGAGCATTTAAGCTTCTGCCATGACCAGTGAGCACATCTTGAGCCCTCATTCTTGCTCCAGAAGAAGAGAATCCATGATACAATTTGCCTCGGAGTACCACATGTAGCATGAGGATCTTCTGCCCATGTGCCCTGTGGTAGGGATAGTCACCATGTCCAGCTGTGTGCTGGTACCATGTGGTAAAGCTCTGAAAGTAGCATGGCCAGGTTTAGCAAGCACTGGGTTCCAGGGGACAAGCCTTGCCCATTGGCCAGGCTTTTTTGATGGGACCAAGGTGGCTGTACTGCTGCTGGCTCTGTGGTGAGTACCATGGGAGCTGTCTCAGAAATCCTTGCACCACATTCCAGAACATGGCACAGACTTGCCTCCTGTCTCATCTGCAAAAGTGCACTAGAGTGGCTTGCTTGCTGGGTAGGGGTAGGTGTGTCTGTTTGCTATTTTGCAAGACAGATGCAACTTTATTCTGTGTTGTGAGCTGGCCCAGCATCAGCCAGTTCCAGGCCAGGCACAAGTTATTAGGTTGGATTGTGCACCATGCTAGCCACAGCTACACAGCTCCTGGTTCATTGTTGGCATGGATTCATCCAGACTCAGAAACAGTGAGTTCTCACCTACCGACAAAATACCACGCAGACAAAACCAGACGTTCGTGGCGTTTAAGGTCTGAAAAAAGCATTAGATCATTCTGTCTGACCTCCTGTTTAACACAGGCTGTAACATTTCACTTGCACCTGTAGTGAGCCCAGTAATTTTTGTTTCACTGAGGTTTATCTTCCCAAAAGGCATTTGGTCGTGATCTGAAGAGATAAATAATCTTCTGTTTTCCTTAGCCACTTGCTCCTGTCATTATTCATTGTGACTGCTAATTCTTTTCCAAATTTCTAACCTGCCTGACTTCAGCTTGTTATGCTTTTCACTGCTACGTTAAAGAGCCCTTTATTCCGTGTTTTGTATCACTCTTCCATATGGAGAGAGATCTTGTGAGTGTCTCCTCTTGGATAAACTGATCAGGTTAAGACCCCTGAGAGTCTCCTCTCTCCCAATACCTTCTTTTAATGGACAACACCTGAGCTGTCAGCATGCTGTCATCTACAGAGATCCATAGATCAGGCATCCCTTCACAGGTCATTCTGATCGTCCCTAGCAACTCAGCACACACACAAGGTAAGATGGTCACCACTTACCTTTCACGGAGCACAGTGCTCTTTATTTTAGGAGCAAAGCCTGACAGAGAAAATAAGCTTTTTATTATAAACTCTTTACACACGGCTGACCGAGCTGAGTAGCTGCAACACTTCAACCACTTCTGGTGCTATCAGAGGCAGATGTGAGCTCATCAGTGCCACTTTGTGCCTGCATAGAGTTCTCTGGCCTTGGACTCATTTTAAAGCCCTCTCAATCCCTTTTTCTTCTTGCATCCAAAAAAGATCTCCCCCAGGAAGGGCAGAAAATTCTGCAGCTTAGTCTACCTGACTGGAAGTTTGCATTAATTATTCCTCTTTTTTCCTCTGCAGCCTGATAACCCAGTTGTCGCGGTCGGGCGCGCAGAGGTCCGACCACCTCCCAAAGGGAGAAGGGTTGAGGGTAAATTGGGATATCTCCCCACCAAGCTCGCAAGCAAACACAGAGACCGAATGAGTATTTAAAAAGTTTATTACTAAATATATTCTAATAAAACCTTATTTACTCTATGGAAATATTACAATATTAAAGAACACCACGCCCACCCATTCACTCCCTCTCTCACCCACCGAGAGATAAGGGCAAATAAGGACTTAATTATGTCAAAATACGACCTGTATGTGTGGATGGTGCGTGTGTGTGCGTGCATGTGTCCTTTCGGCATTTGGTGATGGTCTCCGTGGAACGGCGATGATGCCCGACCGGCAGACCTGGACTGTTTCCAGTGACGTCAGCAGCTTGTAGCTTTTCGGTG
>VZZY01007862.1:592558-673392 GCA_013400335.1 Eurystomus gularis | reverse complement strand
GGCGGTGGCTCACGGCAGTGGCAGCGATTGCACAACTCACGGCCGGCGGCAGCTCACGGCTTCTTTCTCTCCCCCGGATTCCTAGAGCAGTGGGAGTCAGCAGTTCTGCCCGGCAGCTCTCCGCGGCGGCTGCTCCCTTCTCTCTGGCTGCTTGGTTTCTTCAGGGGGCTGCGCTGACAGCTCAGTTCAGTTTCCCCCCCCTCCTCCTCGCTCCTCTCTGGCAGCGGCGGAGGGAGGGGGGGGGTGCACTCAGCAGGAGCGATGTGCTCCCTTTGTGCAGTGAGGCGGAAAAGCGAGCGATTGTTTACTTTTCAAAATTTATGGCTGGCGTTATCACGCTTCTGGTTTCCTGGAGGATTTATGCAGAATAGATTTATGGGAAATTGAGTTTTTTGCTCACTGTTTTAATAAGGCAGAAAAATCATGTGGTCGGTTCACCACACCAGTCTTTGCCCCTCTCTTATTCAGGTAGAATGATAGAGCTTGCCAAAGATACGTTGTGTATACTCGTGAACGCAGCACAGGTAGGGCTTTCCAAGGTCCCACATTTGACAGACCCAAATGTACCACTGCTATGTAGACATGCAGCAGTCTGCACAGCCAGTATTCACCCGTTACTCATGTATCCGTAGACTGTATTTACTCTTTACATCATTCAAGAAGGGAAAGACAAAGTAATGTTTTGTTCTGGTTTTTTTTTATTGGTGGGCTTTTTTCATTATTTTGTACCAATAGGTCTTATTTTTATATATATTTCAAATGTTTTAAATCTGGAAGTCACAGAATAATGCATTCATAGTTCAAACTTGAACTGCATCTTCCTATGGTACTTCACAATTGCACTTGTGTTTCTCCAAACTGGTCCGTCTGAGAGGAGGAAAAACTGCATTATGGGAGGTGTGGTCTAGCCAGAAGCTCAATCCACAGCCAAGAACTGGTCCCATGGGGTTCCTGAAAACTAGAATTCCCCTGAGGCTACACTATTCTGGAGGGGTGCTGGGAGAAGGCAGAATGCCCCCAGTGCAGTTGTGCTGAAGTAGCCTGATGGATCTTCTATGTTCTTTATGAGCATGGAAAAATTGCGTCAAATAAAAAAATGACAAAATTTCAGTAATACTCAAATGTGTTTCCTGTCAGAAATTCATTCTGAAAGAAATTTTCTAACCCTGACATGCAACTTTGTGACTATTTTAGCTGATGCTTTTTCAGCCTCAGCTTTGGGGTTATGTGAAGTACCTTCAGGTTTTATTTTGGTAGCATACTATAGAATTTCTTGTCAGCCTTCTATTACCGTTTTGATTTACATAAACGCTTCTTACAGCACCTTATAGTTTCAAGGTAATTCCTGAAGATAACAGGTAAGTGCAGAAAGGATGATGTTAAATAAAGCAGTCCCAGTAAATTGCTTACAAGGTGTGACCTGGAATTTCAGAATTCGGAGTCACTTCAGAAATGAAGCGGTCTGAAATGTTGCCTGACTTTAAGCTGTGCTGGGAATTGAGCTGCTTGTGAACTTTCCAGAAGCTAGCGTGAGAAAATCCAGCTATAAAGACAGGTTGGAAAATGAGTAAGTCTTCCGCCTGCACGATTGTCTGTAGTGCAGCCTTACACAGTGACAAACGTCTGAAAAGAGTAGCCTCCTTCAATTACAGCATAGAATTCCGTGGCCTGTGCACCAGAGGAGGTCAAATGGCAGTTGCGCGGGCTCTCTCAGCCAGAAGTCAGTCAGTCTGCAAGGTGTCGGTGTTGCAGCCCAGCAGGTGAATTTATCCAGGGTGGCACACTTAGAGCTTGCATTATGTTCCCATGCGTTGCATCTCACACTGGTTTGCAGTAACTGATTCTCATCCCTCCTGAGGATGTACACAGAGCTGGGGTGCAGCTATGCCATTACATTTGGATGAAGGGGTTCGTGGGTAGCTGAGGGCATTCATTAACCTAATTAATTTCCTTGTTGACTCTGCATTAGCCTTTTGAATCCATTACCACTCTCATTTGCTTTTCTTGAGTGCTTGAGGCCAATCTTCCCTGCAGGCTTTGCCTATCAAGTTATTTTACATATAAACAGTATAGCTTCTCCTTGAACAGAAGTTTCTCCTCAGAGCTCAAGTGGCCTGCTCACAGAGTTTAAAACTATCCTAGGTGTTGCTGTGGTTAAGTTACTGGCTGCCTCCTCAGCTTTGACATTCGAAGTCAAACAAGGAGGTTATTCCCCTGCTTGGAGCAGAGATGAGCATCATCTCTAGTTTCTTTCAGACTTTTGTAAGTTATTAGAAAGGAGGTTGCTTCTATCTTGCACTTCTTCCAAATATGCCTTTCTATGGAGATCTGCAAATCCCAGCAGATCCTGGAATTATATTTTCTAAGATTCCTTCTAGATGAGATCAAGCAAAGCCATGCCCTGTCCATGCTGTCGTCCTTGCTCTGGGGCATTGCAGGCGCTCAGCAGCCTGGACTCCTTCCCAAACCACAGGCTGCCACCCAAGACCACTTCCTCTTGCCTTTGCCTCACATCTCTGCTTTGTTTAAGACAACCTATGGAAAGGGATTTTCTGGCCTTTGGTACATCCCTGTTCAGTCTTAAAACACCAGTGTTGCACAGCCTCTGAACTGGAACAGGGAAGACTGACAGACTCTGCTTCCCTCCAGAAGGAGGATCAGAAATGTCAGAGGTTTCTATCTTTGTGCAGCAGCCACTTCAGAGCAATGCAGCTAGAGGGGATAGAGCTGGAATATGCTGAGTTTTCATAGCTCTTTTTCTCTAGTTTGCTCTTAATCAAAAATTTCCTTGTTATCTAAAATCCCACCATAACCACCAAAATTGTTATGTTGTTTGCATGACATTCCTTGTGTTGCATTTGGATTGCAGTAGGAACTGCAGCATAGCAGATGTGTGTTCCTTCTGTGCGTTTATGGTTTTTTCTTTATTTGAAAATTCCTGGTCTGACCCTGTAAAACCTAGGCCCCTTCAGAAGAGATGAAATAGAGCCTTTAGTTCCCAAAATCTCTCTCACACATAGACATCTGGGTACACACACCCATACTGATTACATTTTGTTTATAATGAATTTGTTTTTTACAAAATGTTTCTTAATGCGCTTTAAAGAGAAAATTAAGTATAGTTTATGGTGTCATATGAGTTACTAAATGTCTTCTTCAGTAGAACTTGGTGATTACTGGAAGTATGACTGGCAAATATAAAATGTGTTTGAACTTGAGAACCTAGGCCTCTGGCAGACAACGGCATTGGTTATTTGGGCCTCAGCTTCCATATAGTATGAGTCAAGTGAAACTTGGCACTAGTTGTACTGTTTAGTCTTTAAACATTTTTTATAAGCCTCCCTTTCTCTCAGTGAGATTAGATCAGCCAGTGAGATGATATTCTGATCAGCATGGACTTGTGTTTGTTGTTGCAGTAGTCTGTGGAAGATAATTTTGGAAACAATAATAAATTGCACTCTGAAAGGAAGTAATTGATTAAAAATTTGTCAGGTTTGCCTCCATAGACTTGAGTTCATTACAGTTCTCAAGATTAAGGACAGAGAATAGCCACAGAAGTAAATTTCTTTTAAAATCTACCTCACTCAACTTAATTTTTGTTTCTCATCCCTCCCAAATACAGTCTTCTAACAAAATCAAGAGCATATCTAGATGGAAGTGAAAGGTGCAGCCAGAGCTCAAATCGCAACATTCCAGTCTTTCCACATTACTAGGAAAAGGAGTCTTGACTAGATTTTTGGGTGGAAGATGGGATGGCAATGTGGAAAAGATAATTATAAATTAAATATGAAGAAATACATAGTTCATAGGTGTTGGAGCTGTGAGGAAGTTTCTACACTGAGCTTCTGAAAGGTTCAACTCATATCCCAGAGAACAGAGGAGGAACGGAGGTATTAGGCTCTTCTGAGACCATCCTGTGTCTTCTCTGCACCGTGTGCTGAAAAGACTTGTGCAGTGATTTGTATTCCCTCACTTAGTGATTAACACAGGCTACCTGCTGGACTGAGGGTGAAGTCCCAGTCATGCTTTGAGATAGACCTCTATTTTGGCATACATTATGCTTAAGGATAGCCTTACAGCTGCTCTCATGGAGCTTGTGCTAGAGGGATCTTTTCTCCAGATACTTCTAGTACCTCTTTTTACCACTTAATTGCTTTTTAAATAGTATAAAAGCATAAAAATTGAAGTAAGGACATAATCTATGTTGTTTTCCTTCTGGTGAAGTTAAGAAAGCTCCATTAGATCACTTGTTCTTGAAATAAGGTTCATTAGTTCTTTTCCTCAGAGGGGCCAAATATATATAATTCAAAGTGTTAGATAATGGACATAACAAGGAGAAGCTTACAAAAAGTACATACATTTCTGTCTTGTCTCTGAAATATATTTAATTAATATTGTGTCTTTATCCTTCCCATGCTGTGAACATACTTTGCCAACCCTACAAAACATATTGCTATTTAATTTTATCATTTGATGTAGCTTCTCTTTTTGGTATATGCAATGAAATCTCACCCCTTTGACATCAGTACAAGTCAGGCCATTCCTTGCAGTGCAATGAGGAATTACCCAGTGGTTTGCTTTTTAAGCAGGTTCACAGATTTAAAGAAACATGTAACTGAGCTTTTCTAATCAAAAATTTAAAATGTTTTTCTAAACTTTTATTGAATTACTCTTTGATATGTGCCTGCCTGTATTAAGCTCTTTCCTCATCATATGTCATCTTATGTGCTGTCAAGATGTGGTGTGAATTTCTTCACAGCAGTAAACAAAATTGCGGAAACTTGCTTTCAGTCACTGGGCTTAAAAAAGTAAGTACTGCAGTCTGAATTGCTTGATGCCCCCATAATCATAGAATCATAGAATGGTTTGGGTCGGAAGGGACCTCAAACATCATCTACTTCCAACTCCACTGCCATGGCAGGGACACCTCCCACTAGACCAGGTTGCTCAAGGCCCCATCTAACCTGGCCTTGAACACCTCCAGGGATGGAGCATGCTGTGTTTCTCCTAAGGAGGTGACTTGAACACACACGTGCTGAAAAAATTGATATCTATGGTATGTTTGCAGTACGTTTCAGAAATGTGGGAGAACTGAAGGGATAAGCAGTACACGTACACAGCTGAAACCAGGCGTAGGGAGCGAGGATACATGCACTGTGAATTCCTCTGGGCCAGGTGCCAAATAGAGTAGGTCAGAGGACTCGGTCTGGATGATTAATCCTGTGTTGGCTTATACGTAATTTCCTGATTCTGTTACCTGCTGTCTCCTCACTTAGTCGCTGACTCTCCATTCACTTAACCTCAGTCAAGTTTTTATAGTTGATAAACACATGGAACACCTTATGGTTTTCCTACTGAGGAAAGCAATACCTTTTATTTTTTGTGGAAACAATTACTTTTATTTGGACTGTTCTTAGTTTTTAAGGGTACTTACTGGCTTTATCTGAAAGTAAACACATGTAAGTGGACTATAATTTTTAACATATATAAGTAAATTCTTATTACTTCATTCCTTCTCCAGCAGAAAGATGAAAAGATAAACCATGACAGAGAACACTGGTGTTCTTATACTAATGCAATTTCTAATTTTGGATAACAGACTGAAAGAAAATAATTAGAAACACATGCATGCGTTTCTATGGCTTAGGAGCTCAGTGATGTTTCTTCTGGATATTACAATTTTGACACAAAAGGAAAGGACTTTAGCTGTTGAAATGCTGAGAAGATTTACACCTGTAATCTCACCAAAATACTGTCTGCATACCACAAAGAGGCAATGGCAGTTTCTTATGTTACATCCCTTCCTTTCTGATAATATATGACCTAATATGGTTCCTCAAGACTAGCAAATAATTAAAATTTAAGAAGCAGTTGCAAAATTGCCACACCTCTTGTTAACAGTGTGGTACCAGTATTGTTTTCTGGTGAGTACAACATTTGAACAGTGGTTCAATCAGATGGATAAACACAATGTTATGTGGGTTGGCAGAAGGCCACTCTAGGTATGAAAGACTTTCTGATATTGAAGTTGGTGGAAATGAGATCCTCACCCGTTTTCTCCTCAGGCAAACTCTGCAGAGTTTGCCTGAGAGAGCTCGGAGTAAAAATAGCAGACAAGAAAAGGCCATCTGGATTTGGTCAATTGTGTATGTTAAATAAGATGTCCTGTTTTGTGGTGATCCTGAATTCCACCATCTGAAAGAAGGTAAATAGCCCAGTGGGAGGGACTTGACCTCCCTCAGTGTGACAAGTTAGGTTGACAGTGGATGTACATATGGGTTGAAAATGGGGCCGGACCTTGAAAGAAGACCACAGGTTTATTGCCTTGCCTCATCTCTGTTGTGGTGTTTGTTTATATGAGGAAATTGTCATCTTAGAAGAGCTGCTTTTGACACCTGCTTCAAGAGTCCTTAAAAGAGCAGCCAGAGATCCTTGTGCCACCTCATGCCTTTCATTCAACATGCACAAGTTAATTGAGTTAGTATTTTCCAAAATGTGTCTCTTCTTTTTTTGCATTGTTCTATCAGGAACTCAGTGGGATTCAGCAAGTGTCTGAAGCTGAATCACTGTGAGGCTTGGGTAGATATTCCAGTCTGTACTGACTTTCTGGTCTACGGTTGGTCTGCAGTGGAGTTGTAAAACTGAGGCAGAATAGGATGGCAAGGAAAAAAAAAGGGAATGTCTGTTCAGAATACTACTATTTTTATTTTTATCTATAGTTTTGACTGCTTTTGGAAGGTGACTAAAAAGCCATTCTAAAACCAGAAACCAGCATGTTTCATGATCATCCAACTGTTCTTCTCTAGACTTGCCCCAGAAGTTTTATATTCCTCCAGCAGTTTTTTTGACCAGTACTTACAGACCTGTATGTCATCCGTCCCCATGCCTGACCAGTGGCTCTGGTGTTCCACTCAGCTGATTGCACTTCAGCTGTGCTTGGAAAGCCCCCGTCGCAGGCGGATGCTGATACAGTAGATGCAGCAGAAAGGCAGGACACAACTGTGCACCTTGCCTGTGGCTTCTTCAGCTGGTTGTGTCACTTCTGCTTTGCTTCTCATGAGTCAGGAAAGACCAATATGTGAGGAGTTCTCTGGAGGGAAAAGTAAGAAACAAGAGGGGGGAAGGAAAGAGCATAGGAAGCCACAGGCAAGAGGAAGGAGGAGGAGAGGGCTGTGAAATGGCAGGGAGTGGCAGCCAGAGCTCAGGGTGCGACAGAAAAGAGCTGAGTGGAGGGCTTGTGTCCAACCCAGTAGATGAGAAGGAGAGTGGTGGTGTGGAGGAGCCATTGGCCTGAGAATGTGGCTGGAAGGTCCTGAAATCATATGGGATGGAGAATGGCACATAGAGGACTTCTGGGGTAAAACGCTACATACAACATGTTGGTCTGGAGAAGAAGAAGCCTGTGCATATGTTTGTCTGACGATGTCCCCAAAGCTTAAGGGAGAGCAAGATGCTGAGCTTATGAATGTGCTAAGAAACAAAACTAGAAATGTTTTTCACAGTGCAGATTGTAAATTTTGTCAAGAATTACTCTTCTTACAAATTGAAATTAGTAGATTTTATCAATTTATGCCTCAATTTATTGCCTGATGATTCAGTGAGACATTTTGGATGCTGTTGCCAATAGCAAAGTGGAGCTGCAAGAAAAATTAAATCCTTCTGGCTGTCTAGTAGCTTTTCAGTATGGCCTTCCCTGGAGGACTGGCTTTCTTTGCTTTGAGTGTGCCAGAAGTAGCAGAGGTCAGTCAGGGACTAGAACCATTAGCCAAGCTTGATGTTAAACGCTTTCCAAAAAAATTTCCTGGTTGAGAAAGTATATATGGAAGTATCTTCCATATTAAGTCTGTACCTCAAAAAAAGCATAAAAAAATGTAGAGGAAGGAGGGGAAGGAAAGAGGAGGAAGGATGGATAGATGGAAATGAAACTACTTGCCTTTTTTATTATCCTGTTCTATAGCTGGGGTAGTGACAGAAATTTCTTCAGGTATACCTTCCGCTGAGGACAGCAACATAATTTTTTCACTTTGTCTTCTCGCTCTGTCTTTGCTTTCCTTGTGGCCCTTTTTATCCTTTGCATTCTTTTAAGCAATTTAGGATTTTCGTATCTTGCATTGCAGACTGTAAAAATTATTTTTCCAGCCCAAATTATAACAGTAAAAGGGAGACAGACTCTCTCTGGCATATGAGCCTCAAGATACTAATTATTTTAGTACAACTTCTAGCAAAATTATATGAAGAAGGACTGTTTTATTGGAAAGGAAGGTACTTTTTAGATTTTATTTCTTCATAGATCTGAACAACAGCACCATGTATATGTGTCTATCTGTTTCTTTTTTTCACAGATTATTGCTGTAGAGATTTTATGTTAGACATAAGAAGTACAAACAATTGGTTGCTATGACGTTATAGATGTATGCAGAGTTTCATAGTTGTGTTCACTTTTCATTCTCATCATTTAGTAATTTATAAGATGAATGTTTTTCTAGCTTAAGTAGTGGAATTCAGTCTTAGTGATCATCACTTCTAGTAATTGCCTGGCTGCAGCAGAGATCAAATAATTATATTCCTGAAATGAGGCTTTGTTTAGTCTTCATTTGTGCCTCCTTCTGTATAGCTCCACTGTAGAAACAGGATGGAGGGCAGCCTTTCTGTGCATTTTCCTTGCTCATCCCTCACCAGTGGGTTGTGTGGCTGTGTCTCTGACATGGGTGGTTTGGTGTCACAGCCTTGCATTAGTGCTGGCCCTTTAGCTTCATCCCAGTGAGATTTTTCTCTCTGGTGCAGCACAGATACTGCTGTTTGTTGGGGAATGTGCCACACCGTGGAGCGATCAGGAAGTAAACTTCCACCTTCGTCACCCAGCCCCTTCTGCTGGTGTTAATGATTTTATTTTTTTTTCAGCTGTGGGGAAAAACATTGTCACTGCTCTGAAAAGGGTTCATTCAGCTTTTCTGTAATAGTTCAAGCGGTTGGTTTTCTGCTGGCTTCTTAAATACATTACAAATCACAATCTGGAAAAAGTTCTAACACAGTTCCAAGTCTTGCTGCTGAATTTGGATACGTTGCAGGGTCTTACTCTGTAGCTCATCCTTAACAACTGACAAAATATTTACTCGGCACAGTGCAGAAAAGGCGAACTTTCTCCAAAATATTATACAGAGTTGGAGTCAGAACACAGGCAATGAGGCAAAAAATTGGACCTGCCCAGCAAGCCATTAGCTGAATCATTTTCCAGAATGTCATGAGAAAGAGCTTCATCGAATTGCAGTGCTGCATAGCTGCTTCTTATGATATGGGAGTGGAGAGGGCAGCCAGGTCCCCAGTAGTGAGGACAACGTATTGCAGATACTCAAGTCTTAAGGATATATTTGCACAGACAGTTCCAGCAGGGAGCATTCTTTGCCATTTATTAAACAGCTACTTTGTAAAAAGGTTATTTACCTAAACTGATCTCCTGTGTTCAAAATGAACAGCAACATCTTTAACCCAAGCTGTATCAGAGCATTGTTTCCTTTTTGGTACTTTTTCAGTGTTAGTCTCCCCCTGGGGAAAGGATTATTAAACTATTAGAACCAGATTGGAGTTGATGAAGTGTAGTGTGGTGTGCTGTTGATCTCTTAATCTACAAAACATGGGTTTAGTAGTATTTCACTCCTCTTTTTGAGAAATAGTGGAGGGAGAAAAATCTTAGTAAATTGTCTTCAGCACAGAAAAGCACATAGTGACAAAACCATAAGCCTAATAACAGTTAACTTCTGCTTTTTCGTTGTCTTCATGTGATGCTTTGCAAAAGAGTCTCCTCAGTAATTACATTCCATTGTCTTTTTGACAGCGGTACATTGTTTGGTTTTAAACCAAAGAGTACAGCGTATCTCCAGAAATAAACTCACACCTCACAGCATACTTAAATGTGGTATGCTGCAGTGAATATTTCTGGCAGATCCCTTGGCTTTGGTGTATTTCCCTCCCACCACCAAAATATATCAGAAACAATGGGCATAATAATTCGACCCTTCTGAAACTGTGCAGAACTGTTTTCGTAAGGCAAGAGGTTTTTGACAATCTTGGTCGCAACCACATTTATGTCCATTGATGTCATGTCACTGTTTTTCCGCTCTTGTTAAAATAAGAACTATACTGTCCCAACTCTCTTAATAAACAGCATGGCACAGCTGCTATAGCTAGAGATTTGGAAGGAGGGAATACGAGTGAGGATTTTTTTCTTTTTTAATTATTAGATTATACATTTGTCTTTGCTAATAGTCACGTGAATTGACATTTTGGATAACTTGTCTGCATGCTTGTCTATTGTCATCTTTTGTGAGACCCTAAGAGCAGATTCTTTGATGGGCCCTCACCGATCCAGCTCGAAGGTGTTTCTAAGGCTAGGAATATCCCGGTTACTGAAAAGCAAAGAGCACTGTCATGCACTTGTTTAGAAAACCTGTGAAGAGTGCTCACTTTTCGTTCCTCCTTGCCATCTGAAAAACAGACATGGATGTCCTGCAGCTGACTTTCCCTCGGAACTCAAAACATTGAAATCTATTGTGTAGTGGTTTCCAGCACCGTGTTTTTTTTGAGATGTTGTGTAACCTAAAGAAAATAGGACTTTTCTGCCTTGTTATTTTAAATGTTCTATTTATGTTACAGGAAACATGACAGTCCAAGTTAGCTATTGATTCAGTTGCTGACAAACTGGAAGCATGAACAAAAAACAGGGAGAAAAAGTAACCCTTGGAATGATTTTGTCAATTATAAATCCTCCAGGAATACGGTTGAATTTTTATTATTTTTATATAAAACAAATGGGAAAAAGTCTTTGCTGTCTATGAATATAGTATTTCATTGGTAAATAAGAAAAACATACCCACAAATCAACTAACTTTTCCTCAAAAACCCTGTTGACATGAAATAATGAAGTAACTATCCAAATTGCTATTATCCCAGAAACCAAACTATCAATATTCAGGAAGCATGAAGTCAGATAAAGTTTAAACAACTGAACCGTTCAAGTTAACGTCAACCACATTATTACTGCTTTTGTTGTAGCATTCTGTTTTGTCTAAGCTAGAGATTTTCAGAGAATTGCACAAAAAGGTTTGCCCACATCTTTTTTTCCTTAATGTTGATGGAAGATGTGTGGCCAAGCCTCTGCTAACTCTTTAAAGGTAACAGCAAACACTGAAGTGCTAGGGCCTGAGCAATAGGCCCTGAATTAAAGTTGATATATGAATGAATCTCACAACCAGATAGTATGGCTGAAACCCGCAGAAGATTCTTCCTTGCTGGGAAATTAGCAGTGGGAACAGACACACAGCTATCCTGAGAGACAGACCAAAGGAGATAGAGATGCCTCCTCCTCCTTGGGTTTCTTCCCAGGCTTGGCCGACCTTGGACAGAACCCAATAAGGAGGAAAATAGCAGGTGTCCCGCTTTTGAAGTTATTTTTGAGGACTGCCTATGCAACCTGAATAGTTTATCCAACAGTATAAAAGCTGGCCCCGCTTGCAGCAAACTTGGGAAAGCCGACCTGTGGGTGGACACACCATGCAGGGTTTTCCCCCCGTTACCAGAGAGGCCCCCCCAGCTGGTCACTGCAACCAGAACCTCCCAGCAACAGTGGGACAGAAGGAGTATATTGGACAGGACAAGGGTAACAGAGTTCATAGGAATACGGGTAATGGATTTGATTATTTATCCTTTTGGTGTCTGTCGTAGTTTGGCCATGTACCTTTGTGGAATGTATCACGTACTGCTGGTACACCCTCTCGGGTATTTGCCAGGGTGGTTTATGCATGGCTTTGGTGATATTTAGGGTATGGTTGGTCTCTCCCTCGATTGTTGAGGTGATTGCCTGGTTCCTTTTCCCTTCTGTTATTGAGTTTGTAGTTAAGTTGGCTTTTCCTTTTGTTATATCACCCGTGGTGAGTGGGTTTATCTCTTCTGTTACAGGCCATGTAACATCATTTCTGCACCCCATGGGGATAGATAATAAAATCTATATCTGCTTATGCAGATACCTGGTAATGGTGGCATTCTTTGTGCTGGGCCGAGTAGTTGGCAAACAAATACACAGGTTTTTTTTAAGAAAAAAAGGTATTTAAACATTTGGTCACTCTTTTTATCAAGGCTTCAAAGGTATTTTCTGATGTGAAAGGGAAATGCTCATTATGTATAGAAACATACATGCAAGAAAAAAACACACTGAGAAACAGCCCAAACCCTAAAAGAACAGAAAAGAAAACCTTTGCGTAACCCTAATTTCTCTCGGTAATAGATAAAATGGTCACATTTCAAGTTCTTCCGTGAACAAACTGCATTAGTGGAGTTGAAAATGTCTAAGAACCTGGAAAAGGAAAATAACTGAGTATGTAGCATTCTACAAGGAAAGATCATAATATGCCAGTTCTGTATCTTCTGTAAAAAAATACCCTATACAGTGGAAAAAAAAAAAGCCTATACAGTGCTTTCAAGCAGTTGGCTTTATAATGTTCTATACCATTAGTGCTAGTTAAAGACTTTACATTGGCTTGCTGAGTCCAGTTCAACATGGTGCAGAACTTCCAGGTGGGTAAGTATGGGGTCATGTAGCAGGCAGTAGGGAAACCATAGCCATAGCTCACTCTTTTCATTGCTCTGCTATGTCCTGTATTTGGTGACAGGGTGTGTGTAAAAGGAATGTGAAGAAGAGTGTAAAATCAGTGCTTCTTTTCCCCTGAAGTTTTAAGAAAATGCTACTCTATTGTACATTCTGTAGTTCCTTTATTTCCCTTATTCTTTCACCATCACCCCAAGCTAATGCTTATTGAGGAAAAAGGGATAAGAGTCTGGGATAAGAGTCTAAGTTGCATTCTTCAATTCAATGTCACATTTTCAGCTGTAGTGGCCAAATAGCAGGAGAAGCTGAACACGGACAAGGCTGTTGGAACACTCCTGCTCCAGAAAAGTAGCATCTCATGACAGAGGTTAACAAAAGCTTTTTCCTCCTGCTACAGCCACCATTTGCCAGCCCCTTGCATCAATTTGTGTCTGAGACTGAAATGTGGTGGAATCTGTAGTAGCTAACATACATGAAAGCTGTCTGAGCTCTTGCCGCTGTGGCAGCATTGGTTTAGGTTACCTGATATCGCTTCCTTTTTATAACTGCAGCCACTCAGTATAGAAGTATTTTTGTCATTGTAGTGTATTTTGATCAAGGAACTTTCTGCCAACTAACAACCTGTGCAGAGTTAGGGTTTAGTAAGAGTATCTGTGTAGGTACATCTCTTAGGCTACATTACATTTTGGGAGGCTGACACTAATGGCTCTAGTTTTGAGCAGGTAGTGCAAAAGGTGAAAGGTTTGTACATTTACACACTAGCTCTTGCTCTGCATTTATGCTGACTTGAGCATGATAGGGAATTGAGCCCTTACTGTCACCTTTAAATTCAGTACAACAGTCTTGCTCTTACCTTCAGTACAGCTGCTTGGCCATGACATGGGCAGCAGGTCTTTCAGCCTGATTGAGAGAAGGTTGGGCAGTTTCAATCCAGTATTTCTGTTTTTCTCTCGTGCACAGGTCTTGCCCTCCTGTTATATTCCTGCTTTGTAATGAGAGTAGCGGTACAGTGTTGTGCTGGTTCAGCCATCATCATTTTATGCTGCCATCGGTTGCCTGATCACACACAGCAACATCCCCTCAGAAGTCTTCTTTCAGACAGTCCTGCCATAAATTCCTGTGGACCCAGCTCCTCCACTGCCCACAGTGGTGCTAGTATCATCTGCTAGATACAAGGGTCAGAGATGGCTCCCTCAGTGGCCCTCCACATGGAAGGACACCACCAAGAGAGCTCAGAAAGATGCTACCAGCCCCAACAGAAGCCACACCCAACAGGAGGCTCCTATAACTGATCGGCTCCTGGTTAATATAGCCCTGGCCTCACCCACCACCCCAACCATGACCACCTGGGTGAGGGCAGAGCCACAGGTGGACCAGGTTCTGCCTCTGAAACACGAAGCCTGTCAGAAAACCAAAACTTTCTGTTAGATTGTGACTCATTCACAGACCAACTCCAATTTGGGGCCCACAACTCAGGCCCCAGCACTTTCATACAGTAGTTCTATTTATTGGTGGAAAGCTGTGATCTGAAAGAAATTAATACCTGTACTCCAAGATAGAAATTATTACCTAATACCTATTTCTAGTGCTTGAAGTGTTCAAAGACCACTTTGTTCTGCTTATGCAGTGAATTCTCTACTTTGTATTGTGGAAGTGAGACTGTTTCCGGTATAAATATTTTATGTTATAACTGACACATATTATTGTATGTCAATTGCTGGAGCAATCTAATAAATTCCACTTAAAGACTCAGACATAAATATAATTATCTGTAATGAAAGCATGTATCTTTTGGTTAACAAGTGTAGCACTTCTGTGTCAGAGGTTTTGTACCTCAGATGTTAATATCTTACTGCTTGTTGTTTTCATATGTAACATTTTTATTTTACTGAGACATTCTATAAATGTATCTATTTCAATGAGAGATGTTGTGGAACCTCTGCTTGAAAAGCAGTATGGAACATAATCTTAGCAAAAGATCATAATCTTAGCAAAAAAGCAGCAGTGAACAATGAAAGATCACATCAAGTAGAAACTACTGCTGTTTGGACTGAGAAACTGGCAAGTTGTGCTTTACTTCATCTATCAGTTGCGTTTTTCAGAATTTTTAAAAGTGGTAGAAATGTGAGGTAACTTTATTTACATTTATTCTATCACAGAATCTGTCATCTGTTCTGTGCATGCATTTAGAGATAGATTGCATGCTTTGATGGGATAAAATTCCTGCAAGACACTACATTTTCTTTTTACCATACTCTTCACTGACTGATTATGTCCTTCCAGTAAGGAAGTCATCAGAAATCATCTTAAGCAAGGTTTTTCTGACTTTCTTTCCCACTTCCATCTGGAAGCTATACTTGAACATCCTTTAACTATCATGTTGGTTTACATGAGCTAAATTTGACATGGCATGTAGCACTGTTATCCTTAACTTCATATCATCATCTTTTGTTCCATTTAGTACCTAGGTCCTTTTAATGTAGCAGTCTTTGTCTGCCCTAATCTTTTCATGTTGAGTTATTTCATATGTGGTAACAAACAACAATTTTGTGGTACATACAAGGCTGACTTCAACTGACTTTTTTGGTTTTTATTTCAATTTAAGATTTCAGGGAAAAGAATCCTATCTTGTCCTACATGTCTCTGACCTTTGCAGACAATAACCTAGTACATCTATTTGTACTTTGTACTTTCTTTGGAAGCTGTATTATTTTTGTAATGCTGGATAGCTCATCTGACACATCCACCTCTGAGTTTTACCAAAGAAAAACCTAGAATTCCCTCCCTGGCCATGGCCTATCTTGTAGTGTTACTTTAATTACTGCTTGGAAGATGTTTATGTTCATGTCAGCCCATCATTTCCTATGCTTGTTTCATAATTAGATATTTTTTAGGGTACGGAGAATACTGGCAGCACAGGTGATACAATTTCAACCAAACAGCCCTACCTCTGCAGAGATTACGTCAATTGATCCTTTAGCAATGGTCCTGTACGTACCTGGGAGCTTTGCTTCCAAACTTCCGAGGATTTCTTTCCCTCCTTTTTGTTTTGTTTTCATTTTTAACTTGAAACATAGCCAATAATGGGTAGCTAAGTATTGTAAAATGGAGCAGCAAGTCCCTGAAGTTAACACTGTTGGTGAATAAAATGCTAGCTAGGGTGTGAAAGATTCCTCATCCAATCCTGATATTAGTAAGCATAGTAAAAAAATAACCTTAGAGGAGAAGGGTAGAGATGTGATAGACAAGCTGGTAAAAAATTCTTGTGACCTTGGTGGCTGGCTGCAAGGCTGCCTCTGGTGCATGATTCCCATTTGAAAGCCCTGTTTCCTCTTGTGATGTGCAGAGGGTAGACGCTGTATGATGTTCTTAGACTGAACATTAGGTACCAAGGGATGAGTAAAGTAACAGCATTGTTTTCATCCTGCTCATGAACATCTGAGACAGATCATATATATCAGTATCATGTATAAATTTTCTTCCACAGTTAAACTTCCTCAGCACTGTTAAGAGGAAGCTGGCCAAGAGGGAGAAAAGGTGACTGCTGTGAGATAGGCTCTCTTTAAGGCTGACTTTGTGATGTTTGTGTAATTTCTGCTGGCTATGAGCTAGAATATAGATGCAACAATAAGCATCCATTTTCAGTGTTAGCAACCTATGCTGTAAATTCTGATCTTAAAACTTAAGAATGATGGATGGATGGCAGGGAACCCACCCTTCCTTCTTGTATTTTGCTTGCAGGAAGTTTCCCCCAAACGTGTAGGCAACTTTCCAGGTTCCTCAGAGAGGAGGGGAAAAAATATTCAGATGGTATATTGAGCTAAGGTCACATTAGAAAAACCTTTTTCACTGTAAAGGTTACTGAACAATAGGTCGGGATGCCCAGAGAGGCTGTGGAGTCTCTGTCCTTACTGATACACAAAATGCAACTGCCCTGTGCAACCTGCTTTGGTTAAACCTTGTCTGAGCAGGGTATTTGGTCTAGATGATCTCCAGAGGTCCCTTCCCACCTCAGTGATGCTCTGATTGTAAACATGGGTGGGTTTTAGGCTCAGAAGTACCTTCCTCATGTGGAAGTAGAATTTGGGCTCTGGGTGCAGATACAGCTTTGGAAAAGTCTATCCTACGCTTAGTGACTTGGGAAGTGGATCTTTCAGAAGACCATAGAACAAAGCAGTAGCTAACATCAGCCCTGATTAAAAGTGACCTTTGCTTGACTGCATATGACCTAAAATGCTGTCATTTGGCATTTTGCTCTTTTCCAATATGGAGTAGAAAGTGCTGAGTATCAGTCATTGTTGCAAGCCCAGGAAAGCAAGAAGGCGAAGTGTGAATTTGCTAACCTAAGGTTATTTGAGCAGAGGTTCTGCAGCATAGCAGGGTATGTTGCAGAGGTACGTCTGGCAGAGGTGTCAGGATAAGTCCATTAGAAGCACATGGGAAAATTACTAATAACGTGAGTGAGCAGTGCAAAAGCTTTAGCAGATGTAGTAACAGCATGTGTTGCTGGCCCTGTGTGCCCTTGGAAGACTGTAAAATGCTTCTCCATTGATTCAGCATCTCCAGTAGGCAGATGATGAAATGTCCCTATTCTTCAAGCCCAATATGCAGAGCCATCATTGTAATGGCTTCTCTGGAGAGATTTACAGCCTTCAGAGGCTACTGCAACACAGATAAGGAAAGGTTATCTTCATATCTCCTCTTGTGTCTGATGACAGGGAATTGGTTCTCACTGGCTACACATGAAAGATTTATGGTCTTTACTCTTCAAGAGTGTAAGATGTTGTCATGTTGTCAATATTTAGCAGGTGTTTGGAGGTGCAGTTCAAACTGTGACTGACCAAACTTCACCAGTGAGAGATTACTTGCCCAAAAAGGAAGAGATGTGACAGTGCTTTTAGAAGTCACAAGAGTTAGCTTTGGAAGGCTTTCACCTGCTCTAGCTGGGTGATTGGAAGAAAGCATTTGAAATGGCTTGTAACTATACAATTAGTTGAGGTTGATACAGAGCCTGTAACTGCTGTAGATGACAAGATTTAATTTTTTGGTGTACTTAAAAAGGCACCTCTGTCTTTCTTTGGGTATTTGTACAGTTTAGAAGCCTTCTTGATGATGAGGAGGGGTCTGGTCATAGGTCTTGGGTGGAAAAGAAGGGAAATAGTGGAGGCCAAAGAGAGGTGTGATTTTTCCACAAACATTTTTTTCATAAGCATGGTAAAAGGGCAATGCCAGGAAGGGATGAAGATAAAAACATGCACTGGAGGGATATAGAAATTAGAAGGGAATCCTGTCTTGCTGTGGATGAGTTTTTCAGTGAAATCAGTCTGGTTATTGAAAGAAAATATTTCAAAATTTAGACTTGCAGAGGTAGGCAAAGAGTTTGTTGGCATTTAGGTAGAAGAGGCAGGCATGAAGACTGTTTTTTAAAATCTTGGTTTGGGGTATTTTTACTTTTTCCTACCAATTTGTTCTTTCCATTGAAAAGGACAGTACTCTTAGATTAAGGATGCTGCTGTCAGCACAATCATCAGCTCTTGGGAGTAAGACCTGCAGGGGGACGTGCTGGATAAACACTTGACTAAACTCTAGCCTAAACAAATTAAACCTGAAAAGACTGTGGCCCTGAACAAGCTGAAAATTGATTAATTCTAGTCCCGTATAGGTAAAAGCACGATACCTAAATACAAATAAAGAGAGAACAGGTAGAAATAGGTAGTGGTGTGATCAAGCTGTGACAAGGACTTTTAAAGAAACAAAAGAGGTGGCATAGGTCGTTGTAAAAACAAATGATAGATGAATATGGCTTCAGTAACAAAGCATTTCTTTTTTTCCAAATGTCCCAGACATTTGGAGTCCCAGATGGAGTGAGAGTCTGGATCTTGATCAGAATGTGGACAAGATGGATTAATACAGACAAACTCTTATTAAAATGAACAATATCTGCTTCTCTCAAATGCTGCGCCAGCAAGCGAGCCAAGGACCTGGTTTAGAGTGGAGTGAGGGCACCAGGACCTGCTTTTTGCACTTGCCCCTGTGCACTCAGGGAACAGAAGGAACCTCCAGTCTCTTGCAAGGGTGAGAAAGAGTAGCACAATTTGGTACCTTTTCCCCCAAAACACAAGTCTCACCTGAGCTACAGATAAGCTGCTTTAGTCTGCAGATACAGAGCCTGGATGCACCCTTCCTCATCACCTCAAGAGCAGCTCAGGCAAACTTGGATTCGCTGGTATGAAGAGGAGAGGCTGTGTTGTGTTTTGCCTCAAACCCATCCTCTCAGGAGGCAGGTGTGTTGGGGCTTTTTTCACTAGTATAAACAGATTGAGGAAATAAGGTTTCTGACAGCCCACGGAAGCCGTTACAGACCTCAAGTGAATCAAGCCAGGTAATCAAACTAATAGCAAGGCACCAGAATGATGAATTGCTATTATTTTATTGTATGGCAGATAGAGTCCTCCACCCCCTTGTGCTTGGCACTGTAGAAAGCACCTAGTAGAGAGTGATCTTTGCCCTGAATTCCTGCTGTCTAGCAAGAGTTTGAGCTGCTACAACTTGTGGAAGTGGGAGTAGGGCTGAATTTTACTAGCTGAGTAGTGCACATTCACTTCAGGAATTACTTTGCTGCTTGCAGGTCCACAGAAGGTTACAGTAATTGCTTACATGGCCAAGCTGTTGTGTGTGGTCTTTTGACAAGCATGGCACAAAGAGCTTCTATTCACACTTCAGTGTATTAGAGCCAAAATTCTTTTTGACATGATCTGCTTGTCCTGTTGTGTCTTCCTACAGAATCTAATTATCCTGCCCATTTGGGTGACTTAATTTCCCCTCCTTTTTCATTCTTAAAGGCTGTTCAAAATTTTAGCACTAATGTGAAATATCTAAGGTTTTTGATGACTGTGACCTGGTACTTCAGAAAGAGAATGATGTTATAAATAATGAATCACGAGGCTGCAGGTTAATACCACTGAGATGACCACAGTGCAACCAAATGTTCTACTTACCATACATACGGAGCCACAAATCTGTATTTGGATTTTTATAAATGCTCTTTCTAAAAAAATTCTAGTAAAAACAAATCATCCCAAACAATGCTTGCTGGTACTTGTAAGCTAGGCTTTTCCTGACTTGTTTTCGGTCATGCTGAAATATGCTGAAATGATCAGTGATGTCTTCTAGCTTTTAAAACCAAAAAATTAATTAGCTGTCTGTTTCAGGGACAGATAGTGATTCAGACTCAGGATGTTTCTTCTTCCTTGCTACTTGGCTCCTACACACCTCCAAAGCTACTAATAGTATTTTTGTGTAGCTCTGTTTCATGTAGGGTGTCATGTCAACAATTTTCTGTTCTGCATTTCTGGTAAGGACAAGTTTCCTGTGTATCTCCATTTTTCTATCCTGCTGTTGGTTCTTGTGGTGTCCTTCCCTTGTGTTCTCATCTCTTCCTTCCTACACACCTCTCTTCTCCCAAGTTCCCAGCACAATTTCAACCTAAAGCATAGCCCAGGGCTCATATGCAAGAGGAAGTCTGTAGGATCTCTGGATTCAGTTTGCAACCATGGGAAGCTGCAGTGACCATGGTCCAGGTTTACAGACAGCGTAAAGCTTCCCACTCAGTATTTCTCCCTAGCAGCCAGCAGACATAGCGAAGCAACTTCATGGCTACCATGGGAAGAAGGCCTCTGCCATATGGCTATAGCCCTAAAGGAGGCTAAAGGTGTAGACACAACGTCAAGAGTGCTTCCTGCAGCATATTCAGATGCCAAACAGGATTCTTTCCTGGCTGATCCAGGAAATTTAATGGGCAGTCCTAATCTTGCCCACCCTTCCCTTTCTGTTTCCACTGCTTACACAATTCAGATTTAAATAGGCACAGAGTGCCTCTTAGGAACTTATTAAAAATGGAATTCCTCTTGCAATTTATTTTTTCCTTCCCACCACAATGCCTGTGCCGACACCTGTGTACTGCTCCAGGCCCCTGCCACTGTCTGCAAGGCCACAGCCTCTGCTCTGCATTAGCAGCCTTGCTTGAGCTTGGCATACTCTGTACCTAACACTTGATAGTATTTATTAGTGTTCTCTTTATGATCAGTCTATATGAGAGCCCAGCAGAGAGGAAGGTAGCCACTTGCTTATGTTGATAGTTCTCCAGTAGCAAGCTTTCTCACCCTGTCGTCCCAGCTCTTCTCAGCCAGTTGCACCATATTTAGGTCAAATTTGAAGCTCAGCCAAGCTGACAGTCAAAGTTCTCCTCAATATAGCCTCCAACAGCAGGAGGCTCCCGATGGTGTTGTCATTCTCATGCCTACTGCTCAGGTTTTTATTTTTCGCCCTAGCACATGCGATATGCTAAACATGAGATGAGGGAATGGGTTGTTCTTAGATATGCGTCATGAAATACGATACACATCTGAGTGCTACAGATTTTTATTTTCCTTTACCAATCATAGCAGCTGAAGCAGTGGTCCCTACAGTGAAGTTGTGTCATGGTTTCTAGTCCCCTATCCTCTTTCAAACTGCTTGTGAACTCCTGAAACTTTTGCTATCTGAAATACTCCAGGCTTTGTCTCTGCTTTACTGTAATCAAAAGCAGCTTTTTTTTTTTCACTTTTCTTTGAAAAGTTGTTGAAGAGGGGAAGAACAGGAGTCCCTCAGAAGCAAATCAGACAAGTTATGAAGTATGTTTCCAAGTGACTTTGTTTCAGAAAAACTGAAACACAACATGGAAACAACCTTTGGTGAGACATCATGTTTCATTGCCACTGGCTTTGGCTTCATTAGTCTCCCTGGCGAATGGTGAACATGTGGACTTGCTGATTGTTTTGCTGAAGTTAAAAGAAAGGATTTAGTCTTCTTTTGTAGGCAGATGGATATAGTCACTGTAAGAAAACTCTGCATGGTAGTCAAGAGCATTATTAAGGGTTGTGTAAGTTAAACTTAACTTTCCTAATCATCAGTGATTGTGATTTGGTAAGTCTGTGAACTCCATGTGCTGTAGCTGTACTCAGTATTAATCATATGTTGAGAAGGGTGTGGGAATTAGCCTTCTGTCCTCAAGCTGGCACTGAAGTTATTGTTCATGTAGCTGCATCTCAGTCCTCAGCTATCTGGAGCTGAGTATGGAGAGGGGCAGGGGCCTGGCCAGTTCCCTCAGAAACCAAGGCTGGCTTGCAGCAGCTTGAGTCTTGCCCAAGGATATCCTGATACCTCTGAGCAACCTCTAATCCTGTCCTAGAGGGAGACCAAGAGGGAACTGCAAGGCTCTGTGCAGAGCACCTTTACACCAGTGGAGTCCTTTGCATGTAGGGATCTCCTGCAGCCTGTGCATTATCACTGGGGCGGAAGGACACAGAGGCAGCCTGGTAGCTCCGAGGATCTCGCTCCCAGACTTCAGTGGGTGTGGGGGAAGTCTCAGGGTCAAAGGCCCAGACTCAGGCATGCCTATTTGCTCTTCCTCTCTCCCATATCGGACTCCCATCTCCTTCCCACTTCCACAACTCCTGGATGTTTGGAGAATCAACTGCGTATTGCCTGGCTGGCTGGCTGCCACGAGGGCATGGGATATGAGGTCATGTGGGAAAATGGGTCCAGAGGAGCCAAAAGGAATGTGGAATTTGGGAAGCAGCCAAATTAAGATTACTTTTATATGGCCATCTGCACCTGTGTTTGTGGAGGCGGAGATATCTGAGGCTGTTGAACTGACTCAGCAGTTGCATACACAAAGGCTGGCAAGGTTTCTCCCCTCTCCTCTTGTCTGCTCAGTGTCTCTGCCAGGACCCTATCATTCCCATCCAGGTGCGAGTAATCTGTATTGAGAAATCAGAAGAACTCATCCCAGGAGATGATGTGAGACTGATAGCAGAGGAACAACTGCTGAGGTACTCCTTCCAGAAAATACTGTCTATTTGTGAAAAACACGCCTGTCCTTAAAGCTCTGTGTCCTGGAACTGGGATCTGGAGAGAACAGCAGATGAGGTTTTCTGAAAGCCTCATCCTGCTTTCAACACAGGCCCATAAAAGGAGGGAATCTACTGTCTCCACTGTGCCTGCTCTGACTTGTCTGTACCACAGCCATCCCAGAAGGTATTCCCTGAGTCTCAGTTGAGTCTTGGGTCCATAATGCAAACAGAAAATGTTGGGTTTTCTAATCCACCATCAGAAGTGTGCTTGGACCTCTGAAGACAAGAAGGCTGGATACATGTTCCAAGCAACTTGTGCTCTTAAAACAAACAAGAATAATAATGCATAGATGGATGTAGAAGAAAATGGGATGTGGGCAAAATCAAAACAAGAAAAATGCCATTTGGTGTGTGTTTTTAAAAAAGATAGATTTAGTGTAGAAGAATGCTTATGGTTAAGTTTGCCTAACAATTTCCATTACTTCTAACTTCATCACCATAAAAAGTGTAGCCTGCAAATTTTCCACGTGTGGAGTTGCTTGCCTACCTGAATTTTTCAGGAGGGAACTTCAGAAACCACAGATCAGCAGCATATAAAAACTGGACCATCAGAAACCTTATCTTTTGATATCAAAAGCATTCTAACACCATCATTATAACAAAGGGCTGAGTTTTATCAAAGAGACAGTGTTATGCAGGGATATGTCTTTTGCTGGTCTTGCATTTTTGGTCTACCAAGATTTGGCTAACCTGCAAGCTCCTGAAGTCCTTGGCTGCCCCAGACTCCAGGCAGGCTTGTTAGAAATGGGCAGCTGGTTCCATTGGTCTCACATAGGTAACACTACCCCTGCCTCATAGTGAAGACCAAGTTACACACGTGCCCTGTCCTCAGAAGGACTGAGCATGTTTCTGCCTGGAGTGGGAAGGGCAACCCCCATGACTTTTGATAGCATTGCTCTCCAAATTGCTGGGGATTTCTGTGGTTGTACAGGAACTACAAGTAGTGAATGTGTCTGTACAGGCATGCCTTTCAGTTGTTTAGCTCAAGATCTTGTATTAAGCAACATGGATTTGTCATCGTTTCTTCTTTACAAGGTAACCAGTGGTATTCTTGAGTTAATAGTCCACTTTCTCTCCATTTTTATCTCTGCAATCATGCTTTTCTACAAAAAATTATTTGCAAGTTTGTTGCAACATGCAGATTCAACTGAGGTGATGCACGCACAGTCAAGTTCATTGCCTATGACAAATGAAATAGCAGCATGCAAGCTATTGGCTCAATTGATTTCCTTGTGAACCTTTTGCAAGAGACACCTCTTCCCAGGCAAGACACATAATTTCATGCCTTTGTGGTACTGAGACATGCCAGAGTGTTGGTCTCGTGTTCCTTGAAAAAGCCAGGCTTAAGCATAGGACCCAAAATCTAAGACTTTTAGAGGTGGATATGGGGCAATCTATGGCTTTTGAGTGGTGGCAAACTTTGTTCTTCTGTGTCCTTACCTTTTCCTCAGTGGTGTCCAGTAAGTGTGGGGGACAGAAAAGAAACCGCATGGAAGCACATTTTAAGGATGGATCTAGAGTCCCATGTGAGTTGTTGGGGGAGGTAAAGCCTGGCCAGGGAATCTGTGAACACAGCAAGGAAGAAAAGGGCAGCAGAGAGGGAAATCTGTGACAGAGAGCCAAAAAGGAGGCGAGGATTGAAGCTTGTGAACAGAATAATGACAAGGTGAAAGGCAGAAGGGGTCAAGATTAGGGTTTCTGGATGCGTGGTTATTCCTATTAATCCTGTGATTCAACATTTCCTTCCTCAGCCTCAGCATTAGCAAACAGCTATGAATTGCAGTAGTAAAGTGTGCATCTTCAGCTCTTCCTAGTACCTGGTCTTTGCCTCTTAAAATAAAGGCTCTGCTTTAGATTGTGTGTGCACAACTGATACAGGGATTTCTAGGTCCCATGTGCCAACAGTGAGAAAGGGAGAGATGGCTTTCATGCCTTCAGGACACAGTGGACTAATAGGAGCTTGTTTAGTTGAAACAAAATCAGAATCTCAGTTGGCTTCCAGTTAGCTTTTGCGAGAGGGTAACTCTGAACTCAAGCCAGCACTCCAAGCTGCTGATGCCGTTTCTCTTTGGATCAGTTGCACTGAATTCTTTAAAAGCTGTATTTATTTTCTAATTCCCTGGTCAGCTTTTGGGGAATAATGCAAGACTCAGACAACTTTCAAGCTTTTTCTTCCCTAGCCCTTTCAAAAAAAAAAAAAGATGCAGTGATTGAGATGAATGTAGGAGGCAATATTGCTTGTGCCTTGTGGTTTGCAACATGGGAAGATTTTCCATATGTATGGAATAGGCATCACTAGCTCCTACACCCTTCTCTGCATTACAGTCAACTAAAAAGGTAAATCAGGGACAGGCAGAAATTCAGAGAGCTATAACCAGCTTCCTCATGGCTCTGCCGTCCTTTGTGTGGACACCAACCTGACAGCAGCCGGTGAGCCATGTATTGCTCTCACACTCTAGCTCTGTTTATTAAGAAGTACTTGCAATAGTGCTAATAAACATACTTTTCAGGCCCTCAAATTACTGACTTCATGTTATCTGCTGTGGGAATTCCACTATCTCCAGTGAGGTAGTTGTGTTACCCAGTGATGAACTGCCAGAGAGAAAATATCCAAGTAAACAAACATATGCTTAGTGACCTAATTAAGCAGAATGCTTATATTCCATTCAAGTATGAGACCATTTCAGTTTATTTCCTGCTCTGCATTTTAATTTTGCTGTTAGAATTATAAACAACTGGCTGTGGAGTTTTTGTCTCTTGACAACTGACCCATCAGTCATTGAAAATACAGCTAAGATGTGAGTTGTCAAGGAGCATCAGCAAACCTTGCGCTTCAGATAAACGTGCAAATGAGGATTATTCCACTGATCTCATCTTAGTTCCCTATATTAAAATAATCTAGAAACTCAGTTAAGCAGTGTATATACTTAGGAAAAGTGAAGTGTTTTTAATGAAGTTCATTAGTCAGTTCATTGCAATTTATAATAAAATAGTCACAATATAATGCTTTATCATAATTTGTTGGGCAATAGCAGAACAATGGGGCATAATGTTAATAGCAAAGCAAAACTGTTTATAGAGCAAAATTGTTCAAGGGCAGTTCCTGCCAGGATACATGGTTGTCTGCCAAACTCAACATGATCTCTGAAAAAAGGCTCTTCACATCTCTGCCAGTGGATGTGCAGAAGTGTGGGCATAAACAGGCATGCACAGCAGGTCGCTGCACCACTTAACTTGGGCTTGTATGTCCATGAACTTAAATTCTTCCAAAGGCAAAATTGAAAAGTGGAGAAGAGCGGTGTGAAATTGGTGGGAAAAGGCAGAATTTGCCAGTTAGGAGGACAAAGATGGAGAAGCTTGATGCGGTGAGTGTATAATTAGTGCAATCTGACAAAGAAGAGGCATTTGCAGGATGTGTTGTCTCAGTTCTTTTTCTAGGCAACATGTTGGTTACGCACTGTAGCAGAGTATAGTAAAATGGCATCTATTTATACATAAGTAATTAGGGAAGCACGCAGCTTTCAGAAAAGAATATGCATTTCACCTAATACTGTTGTGGGCCTGCCACTAAAAATTGGCTGCTGTTTGAACTACCCCTCAGCTGGGGTAGTCCTGCAGGCACGGCACAGGGCTTCACTGGATACATTCCTGCTAGGTCTGAAGCCTGTTAAGTCAGCACTAGAAAATTCCATCAATTATGAAGTTCAGCCATAAGTCAGTGATCTTACACATTTTGGGGACAGAGAGGGTATGTATATATTTGTGCACAAGTCCATATATATATGAAGCAAAGATTCCTTTATTTTATGTATTGAATTTGCTATAAATCACTTAAACAGGATAGTAGGAAAGCATGTCCTGTGCTGTAAATAACAGAGGAATGTATTTGCAATCATCATAAAAAAGCACCATTTCACTGAGATAAATCACATCAGTGAGTCCATCAGTTAACCAGTTAAACATGCTTGAAGCCCTGTGAGTGGTTGTCACTTTGAAATACGGTAGTGTGCTTATTTATATTAGTAGAAATATAGTAGCTTTTTAATAATATACAGGAATACAAAATTTGTATAGATATTTTTGTGTTTGCATACATATTTTTATGTGTTTGTAGTTTAATAAATAAACCAGGAATGCAGTCACCCCTCATGTTCAGCTGTTATTTCCAGAGGATCATCTGAGACAAATGTGAGGAAGACTCTTCCTCTCAGACCCTGCTGCTTACACAGAAGAAAACTCCAGGGATGGGGAGGAAGTCTTTAAAATTAATTCTTCAGGCTTCTTCCAGCCTAGATCTTTCCTCTTTTGATGTCCTCAGATGCTCCCAAGGACTTTGGGGACTGTTTGAGCTCAGCTCGGAGCCGCCTGCCAGTCCCATTGGGTGCCATTTCCTCTTCAAAGAGCTATTCTGCAGCTGCTCCCTTCTGTGCAGGGAGCGGAAGCCTTTGAAATCACTGCAGCTTCGCTGCACAGTCTGTTGGAACAGCTCGCATCAAAAAGGAGAGGAGGAGAAGTGCTTGTATCTGTTTAAATTAATTATAGAGGCTCCGGCAGAAATGCGAAGGCAAACAGAGAGAGGAGACCTGATTTGTGGGGTACTTCTTAGAAAATCGATTGCTAATCTGTACATCGACTTTCTGCTCCCTGTGCAGAATGAAGCAGCCGTGCCAAAAATTCTGTTAACAGGAAATGTTCTCCGATGGGACAGGCAGACAACGCACGAGCAGCTCAATAGCTGCAGTGCTGCTAGGGAGCACCACAGGGAGGTCAAATATTCAACTGCTTTAAAAATGGGAAGGTCCAAACCTGTAAACAACATGAGAAATTAGCTTTAAAAACTATTCCTGAAACATCATAGCTTTACTTTCAGGCTGGGCAGTCTCTGAAGCTCTTCTGACCTTCCTGAGGGGCATTGTTTGGCCCTGCAGTAGCCCAGAAGCTAGGCACATAGGGATTCCCCTTCTCTCTCAGGGTATGCCTTCCACTATGTGCAAGGTGCCACCCAGAGCAATGGTCATGCTCAGCAGTGCTCGCAGAGGAGCTCTAGGGAAGAGGATAGCTTATGAGCGGAGCATGAGATGAGCTCCTCAGCCCCAAGATAGAAACTGTGGGAATTGTCCTGGAACATGCTGAAAACTAGAAGGATTAAAACAGGTTGGGGTTTTTTTTCTGGCCTAGGAATCAGCTTTGTTGCTTCCAAGTGTGATGGAAGGGAAGAGAAATCTTTTCCTACATGAGGCACTGGTCAAACTGACAGTGTTAAACTGTTCTGAGCTGGAGAAGGCCCTAAATACAGCAGAATATTTTTGTCCTCCTCAACATCCCTGTAAGGGTGAATCTCACAGCGAGTGGATGTAGTTCTGTACATGAAATAAGAGAGAGAGATTATGCAGCGTCCACCTTGAGAGGAGTTTGAGCTACGGTGTCCTTGACTGTGTGGTGCCAACATCCTTCATATGAAGTCACCAGAAGTAATAAGCTCAGGTTCAAATGTTATGCTTAAAAGTGGGTTCACCCTTAGCTGTAAGATTTATCAGAGGTTTTGTCTGAAAGAAACTGACTTACAGGAAGATGCCTGGTCTGCATGTCTGATTAGAGGCAATATTTTCTTCTCCTTTTTTTATTCTTGTGGTGTAGTCTTTGTCTGTGTGTGTAGAATGTACTGTGGAAATTAGCGTAGCAATAGCAGTGCTCTTGCTTTTTTACATTTGTTTCCAGTAATACAGGCAGGCTTTGAAAAGAGATGGGTTTGGGTGCTTCACACATTCCTCAGCCATGGTTCAGATCTGCTGTTGCTTTCGTTTAGGTTGCTCTGGGGACATAGTGACAACAGCAGAAACTGATCTCAGGTGTCAGATGTGGGAGAGATCTTGTGGCATTAACTTCTAGCTGGTATCTCCTCATTCACTGGTTGCCGCCTGAAAGGGTTGAAACAGTCTTTTAGCCACAACATCATTAGTTCCTTTGTCCTCACCTTTGGGGCTTGAGCTGCTGCTGGTTTTAGAGTCATGGCAGAGTTGTGTGCAAGCAAATGCAGGAATAATGTTGTCTTGACATCTGAGGATCAAGAGAGGTTCAGTGAAACCCTAAAGTATATACACCACTTCAGAAAGAGGGACTCTGTGTATTAGGCTGTTAATAAGTACCTGACATTTAGGAGGCCAAAGCAGGGTTCTGAGCTCCTCTTACTAGAAGGAGGCAGTGTTCAAGATGCTGGCCTTGGATGCCTCAGGAGTTGTTGGCCATGGACAAATGCTCTTTCCAGAAGGAAAGACATTTTCCAGATTTGCCTTGCAGAATTCTTTCCCCATGCTTTTGCTGAGCCAGGAGGAACAGGTTAATTTTGGGGCAATAATGGAGGTGACTTTTCTCATAATTTACCAGTCTTAATAGCATATTCTCTCTGCAGTGTTTTTCTCTGCCTGGTGCATTTGGCTGCACTAAATCAGAGTGAATTTATAATCCTTTACTTTTGGAGGGGGTGGTGGGAAAGCAGATGACTACCTCTTATAGAATATTATTATAAAAGAAGTGTGAATTACCTCCTAGCCTCTCATGCTGTTGAAAAATTTATTTGAATGACATTTTCAAGGTGTTGTTTCTAAGACATTCAGCAATTGCCATTCATCCATGAATGGTTAGTGAGATGAATAACAAAAAGTGGTTTAGGATTCATAGGAGGAAGTGTTAAAAAATAACATTTGGCAAAAAACACTGGTTATGCTAAATTTTCTGGTATGTCTAAACTGCACCAAGGTTATCTAAGTGGTTTTAGGTAATTGTGAGGGTCCAAGGCAGTAATCCAGTCATTGTGAAAAAGATTGAGACACAGAAGTGGCAACATCATTTCCATTTGTATGTGAATTGTAAGAGTTATCTGACTATATCAAATGCAATACAATATTATGGCAACACAGCTTTGAGGGATATAAAACAAGCCCTCCTGACTGGCCATTTTTTAGGCAGGTAAAATACAGCAACATTGCCTCCCTCTGAGTTAACTAATCCTTTCAGCAAGCAAACATCAGAATTCAAACATGACGAGGAGAGAGAAGAGGGAGAGTGAATCTTAGAGGACTTCACCTTTGAGTGGAAACCTTGAGAATAATTGACCATCCAGAAAACACCTATAATTACTGAGTGGTTGCATGGAGGCTTTAACAAAAACTTACAGCAGATTTCTTTCTGAAAACATTATGAAGAGATGGTGTGCCCCAAGAAACTAAAATACTTAATCAGGATCTTAAGAAGATCTATGTAGCTCTCATACATACATGCTTATGGTGAAAACATGTTATTTTGCAGGTGCATGACATTTTAAGGCAGCTAATATCTTAGGTTTAAAATGGTAGGAGTTTGATGTATACACCAGATACACTAATGTATCTATGTATGGTCATTAATAAAGTGCATAACTAAAGTGCATTATGTAACTTGTGATGAATTTTAAAATTCTGTACTGATTAGCAATTTATAGGTGGAAGGTATCAAAAGTTGAGTAGGATAATTAAAAGCTATTTCCTACAAAAAGAAAAAACACCAACTTTTGTCTTTAGCTAGAATCTTCTTTTTCATAATTGTTGTTTAAATCTGTTTTTTCATCAAAACTTCAACTTCACTGGTTTGGATTTTTACCATTATGGGTTTTCTTCCTCCTGTTTTATCCTTCTGCTCATCATTTTCTGTTTCTTATGTCAGCAAATGCAAAAGAAAAGTGATATCCAGAGACTTTCCTCATCTTTCATTCTTTCTTAAAAAGATATTAAGAAAGAAGGAAAAGCTGAAAGCGAAATGAGAAAATGCTGGAAAGCTGTATATCTTCTCCTTGAAATACACAGTTCGTACGTTACATATTCAGCCTGTGTCAGCCTCTGGGCTGATACATACATCCTACACAAATATCATTAGCAGCACTGAGCTTTCATCTAGTAGTTCAGATTCCCAAAACTTACATCTCTACCAAAGCAGTCAATAAAACAAATATTTTTCAGTTCCTCACAAGAAGGACTGTTTTCTTATGCTGAAGGAATAGGCTCCTAAGGAAGTGCTAAGAGCACTTATAAAAAAGTCTTCTTCCACCTATCCTCTTCTGTAACGTCTGCTTACAGAGCGTACTTTGACTTACATGTTCTCCATCTGCACTGTTACGTCTACCTATATGCTTTTGCCTCACACATGCCTGCTCCAGAGGCAAGGTAACTTGTCTGTCTCTCACTGAGAAGTAAGCAGGGAGCATAAATAGTTTGTCCCATATTAATAGCAATAACTGGCACTTGCGGTGCGCAGTTCACTGTCTCTAGTAGCTTCTGCACTTTGCTTCCCCCCCTTTATGTTCCTCAAGCTCTGGGTGCTTGGTTGTTTGGGGTTTTGTCACTGCTTCCTTTTTCTGTTTTTTCTGTCCATGCAAGACTGGGAAAATGCTGCCTTTCACACTGTTAAAAATATCAGTGATGTGGTTCATTGACTTTTCTCCCCACTCCACCTTTTAAACTTGAGCATCCTTAACAACACTTCCTTGGAGGACTTCTGAAGTGCTGGGGCCTGAGCTGTGGGCCCTGAGTTGGAGTTGACCAGTGAATGAGTCACAATCTAACAGAAAGTTTTGTTTTCCTATTGGCTTTGTGTTTCAGAGGCAGAACCTGGTCCACCTGTGGCTCTGCCCTCACCCAGGTGGTCGTGGTTGGGGTGGTGGGTGAGGCCAGGGCTATATTAACCAGGAGCCGATCAGTTACAGGAGCTTCCTGTTGGGTGTGGCTTCTGTTGGGGCTGGTAGCATCTTTCTGAGCTCTCTTGGTGGTGTCCTTCCATGTGGAGGGCCACTGAGGGAGCCATCTCTGTCCATTGTGCCCAGCAGGTGATGCTGGCACCACCGTGGGTGGTGGAGGAGCTGGGCCCACAGGAACCTATGGCAGGATTGTTTGAGGGAGGACTTGTGAGGGGATGTTGCTGAGTTCAGTGTTGGGCTGTGTGATCAGGCAACTGATGGCAATATAAAATGATGATGGCTGAACCAGCACAACAACTTCATAGCTGCCCTGTCTTTAGAAAGCCTGCCTTTTGCTGTGGCTATGAATGAAGCAGTAGCTTCTCTTGTGTCTGCTACTGGAATAAAGCATAAAGAAGAAAGCCAAGCCTGGCCAGGGAATTTCTTCCCTGCCAAAAGCCAAACAGGACATCCACTGATGAAGCCCTTGCTAAGGTGGAGAAAGAATGGAGAAGCAGAGCAGCATCCAGGCAAACTTATGCTAGAAACAGAAAGAAAAAGAAGGATTTTACAGAGAAAAGACAGGTGAAACATAGGAAGAGAAGACCATTTCAGGTGGTAGTGGCTCATCCTGAATGAAGTCAGGGCTGGAGGTTTCCCTGCTCTCAATACAACCAAGGCACCAAAATGGTAGTTGAAGTGATTCAGGAGTCCTTAGAGGGCAGAAAGTATGGTATAATGTACTGAAGAGTGTTACCATATTACAATTAATCTATTTTTTGTTACCCACTTTCAATTTGAAAGACTGTTGAATACATCTGGAGTTGATAAAGGAATGAATAGACTGCCATTTGCAAATCCGCACCCAGAATGAAAGAATGTGGCTTCCTATTAAATGGGAGATTATTACTGTCCCAACATAGGCAGCAGCATTAGTAATTAGTCCAGTAGAATTAAGGAGCTTTCTGAAAGCTTTGATAAATAGAGTGCTAATGTCCTTGATGAAAAATGGCTTCTAGCAAGATCTTCCAAATATTTTCTCCTATTTCAACTATATTTGAGTCCCAGTAGATGCATCCATTGTTTACAAAGGAGTTCTAGTAGACATTGGGACATTTTTTCAACATCACTGATCAATTACTTTACCACCAGAGCTGGTCACATATTAAGTTTAGACTGATTTTTAATGAAAAATGGCTTTTCAGATTGAATGAAATAAATACCTCAGGTACTTTTTTATTTTTAAGAGGAAAAACTGAAATTGCTTTTTTCTTTAAAGATAAAAGCCTAAATCCACATTACTTTCATTTCTCAAAAATAAAATATTTTTGTATTAACCCCCCCACCCCCCAAAGCATGTGTAAGTAATTGGTTTAATACCGTATCTGCAATTCTCAATTCTCACACAAGGATTTACTGGCTAGAGGAGCTGTTGACCTCTCCCAGATGCAGCCTGAGAAGGCATCTCCAGTTTTTGGCCAAAACAGTTTATCATCTGTAAGTACACTGAGGGAAGTACAGTAAGGAGCTCCTAAGTCCTGCTTTTGTGACGGAAGCAGTCAGAGTGTTAGGCCCCCAGTCACCAGTAGCTGCTTGTCTTCACATACCCCACCACTGGCTTATTCTCCCTGGCATGGAGGGAGAACCTTCTACCTGAGGGAAGGAGCTTGTGTCTCAGCTACCAGTAGAGGAGAAAAATCAGTGAAGAAGGTTTCGTGAAGGACCAAGGCACAGTTCTTAGTGCTACCACTTACATACTGTGTGCAAATAATTTACAGTTTTGATAACTCAGCTCTCTTTAAAACATGGACAGTTCTTCTCTGCTTTACAGGAGTGCTAGAGGCTGGTTGGTGTTTGCCGGGTTCCCAGCCGTAGTGTGGGAGAGAGGATTCTAGAGATGTTGTGTGAGAATCTGGAGGATTCTAGAGTTGTTGTGTATTTGTTTAGACAGCAGTTGTGGCATAGAGGTTTGTAAGTATGTCCACAGCCACCATGAGGTCATCCGTTAATATTGCTAGAGTCATTGCAGGCCTTGATCCCATCTGGAGGAGGAGACCAAAACTGCAGTTTCTATTAGCTTCTTTAGACTTGCAGTTATTCCTAAATGTTGAGTTGACTTTTCCTGGGAAGGGGAGATTAAAAACAGTACAGGAATTCCTCCCTAAATATTATTGTGATGTTCCTGGCTCCCTAACCTACTACTGCATCCTTTCTGCCTCCCAAGATATGCCTAGCTGAAGGCATGCCATGAATCCTTGAATCTCAACCATATGAGTCACTGAAATGCATGCTGCTAAGCCTGGGCTCAAATTCATGGACCCTGTCTAAAGTTGCCCTGAAGCTGAAGTCCATTAGTTTTAAGCCCCCAGTTGCTCTCTGCTTTCACTAGCAGAGAGGGGTCAGAACAAAAATAAATTTCACAGGCAACAGCCCAAGTATTCCTCTGGCCTTTTTGTGTTCCCTCTAGCATGTCTACATTGACATTTAGAGAGGCAGATGGGCTCACATTTAATAAAAAGTTTTGAAATAATCTGCTTCGTTTGGGTGCCTAAACTATTGGCTTTTATCCATGTGGTTATCTTCTCCTGCTGCCATGAACATATGAGGTCAGTACATTCAAGCCCTTAAGTAGCCACCAGGACTGTTCCGACTTTGACCTGACAGAGGAACGTGGGCTGAGACCAGTCAAAGGCATCGCCAACACCCACACTCCAGTACAAAACCCATCGCTGATTGCCTGTCGCCTTGGTTTAAACAAGATGCTTTTTCTTTCTTGGTGTACACTTCTTCACTGAGAAAGTGCATTTATTTTTTTCCTTTCCTCACAGCAATGTTATAAGGGTTAATTGGAGTTCTTATAAAGCATATTGACAGCCAGAAGTTATTTTAATTATTATTAAGGCTAATGATATGCTACCATCACAACAAATTATCCTGTGGTAATCCCTGCTGATCCCATAGTGACTGGGTTATCAAGGGTCTGTTAATGTACTTTTCATCTCAGTTTGCTAAAAAGTCTGGGATTTTTGTTTTATTTTGCTTTTTTTTTTCATTAAAATAGCAAAATCATAACTGATACTCTTGAGATGATAAAGCAGTGTCATACACTGGAGAATGTACTAGAGTTAGCTGTTAGAAGTTTAGTATTTATCTAAGGACCATAACATAGTTTCAAGTCTTTTTATAGTAGTTCTGCTGCTCGTGGGCATGTCATCAGGGCAGCAAGCTTTTCCTTACATTTTGATTTTGTTCAATAGTGGAGTTCAATTAAGAAGCATAAAGAAGACTGCTCAACAAGGTATGCCAACAGGTCAAGTAATTAAAATACTAATACCAGTCTGCTGTCAGGTACCTTCTGCAGAAGTGCCAATGCACAGTTTAGTAACCCCCTGAGAATGCACTACAGCAGCAGAGAAACAAGGGGGCTGAGTGCACAGCCTGGCATGGGTGTACATTGTGTACCCTCTCTACCCAGCACTGCTGCCAGTCAAACAGGCCGGGTTCAGTCACTTAGGTATTCTTGCTGAAAATAACACTCCACCACACACCACCTAGAAACTCGCAGAAGTGAATTACACATGTGGGTGCCCCTCAGCAGCAGTGCTTGACTGCTTGCTAGCAGTGGCTCCAAGGGCTTACAGCAAAGATGACTTTATCAGCAGGGAAAAAAAAATACCATGGGGAAGCCTGCAATGAATAAACCAACAGTATTAGGTAAGTCTCTTCTCCTTCTGGCATGTCTTAGCAATGCTCTTAACTCAATCCTCCTTCTCAGGCCTGGAAGGGTAGCTGCCATCCTTGCTGTCTGCACCATGGGCTCCTCATACCTTGTTGTCCTGGCTTGACACAGATCCAAATCTGAGCAAGTCTGTCTTTCAGCCAGCACAGCTGAGGTGGCTGCAACTCCAGTTCTGGAAATGGAGGCCCTAAGCAGCCTTTCTCAGCTTGTCTGCTATTTTCAAGAGGTCTCCTTCTCTCACCCAGCTTCCTGTTCCATGCTGGCTCCCACACCTGCAGTCCAGCTGGGAGTTCTTGAGGCAGGTCACTGGTCTTTCCTTAGCAACAAGTTTATCCTTATTGCCCCCTCCCAGTGGAAAATACCACTGCTGTGGAGTTGGAGTGCTCTTAATTAAATGTGCATTTTCCCCTTCCCAACAGATGCCATTCTCCAGTATAAGGTTCCTATCAATCATACAGTCTTAGGTAGCTTGGAATCACTGTTATCCCTGTTCAATGGCACATCTGTAGTGATCTTCCTTGTTTGTAAGGGTCTACTGTGCAATTCTTGCACTTGTAGTCACCTGTGAATATTTTTGTTGCAACAGAACAATGTTATAGTTAACATTATGAAATCTGTCTAGTGACTGGCCAGTCCATTCCCATCTGAAAGGCATTTCCATAATCTTCTACCTCAAGCAGAGATTCACACAAAATGGAATCATTAACAATGAGGAAACCACATGTAGAACTGGAGCCTTCCTGTTGTCCCTCTGTTCTTCAGCTACAAAACTGACAGTTACAGGGCTATTTAGAAAATACTCTTAAGAGTCTGAGCAAGAGAGACTTCTGAAGTGCACAGAGTGGAAATACTGCAGGTCAGGGTGGTTAAGGTCTCCTTGTCTGCTATCTCCCCAGAGAACCAAGAGGCTGGTATCAAAGACCATGTGCAGCAGCATTTTACAGACACAGCCTTGGCCAGGGAAGGGGGATGGAAGAATAGGTACTAAAGACTGACAAGACTGGATATAAAGGTCAGTGACTGTAACAACCAGGCAATTAGGGACATAAGGTCGTAGAATCAGAGTTGCTGAGGTGGGGAGGCACCCGTGGAGATCATCTTGTCCAACTCCCTGCTCAAGCAGGGTCAGCTAGAGCCAGTGGCCTCGGACAGTGTACAGTCAGGTTTTGAATATCACCAAGGATGAAGACTCCGCAACCTCTCTGGGCAACCACTTTCAGTGTCTGATCACCCTCACAGTTAAAAAAGATATTTATGTCTAAAGAAAAAGTGTCATGAGCCACTTGCATGTCTGAGTGACCTCAGTCCCAATACTGGTGTCCATCCCTCAGCACAGAAGAGATCAGATCAGCTGAAGGATACGTGGCAAGACTATACAGATGACTATAGCTTTACAAGACAGTGCTGCAAAAGAAGTTGTGTCTTGAATCCCTGTGGCCATAGGAGAATGCAGATAAATTTCCTAGTACCAGAAAAATGCATTATGATACTCCCAAGTATCACCAAACTGATTAACTTCTCAGACTACATTTAGCAGAGTCTTGGGACAGAGACCAAGGGGTACCTAACATTAATTCCTTTGGATCTCAGCTGATTTCTGTTGCTGGGAGGCTGGAGCAGAAGTCCTTCAGGACTTTATTCCATGCCAGTAGCTGTGATACCAGAGTAAGAAGCCCTTCTTCCTCCAGGGTTCTCCAGAGTATGAGACATGAGACCACTCATCCCATTGCAACTTTCCTGCTCTCCTCGGAACCATTGACCTTACACATCTGACAGTTCTGCTCCCTTCCTTGCTAAGAAAAATGCTACCGTGTGGTAAGAAGAATCACGTCTCATCTCCGATTTTTCTTCCTTTTTCACTTCTGAAATAGAAAAGCCATGCAGGTCACTGATAGCTCAGTGAGATCAGCCTGGCTGGGGATAGAGCTGTTAGTGAGGGAAGCAGAGACAGGCGTATCAAGGTTAAGCTGAACATAAAAAATCAGGTCAGACTCCACAAGACAACCGAGATAAGCCTATAGCTTTAATACTATGGATATCACAGTTCCACTGGAACCTGATCACCTTGGAGCCCTTTGATATCCCATATGTTCAGTATCACTCTCTTCTTGTGATGCTCATATATTGCCCATCACTGCAATCCTCAAACATGTATTTGACCGCAGGAAGTAGCAGGCCATTTCCCATTGAAAGATTTATCGCGCTCTGCATTATCTGCATTAAAGCAAGATTACTTACGTTTGTGGAGTTCAAAGTCTAAAAAAGTAAGGCAATATGAAAGATAAACTCTGTACAGCAGTGTTAACGTCACTTTTATTTACATCCTCTATTTTACAGCGTTCAGTAAATATGTACAGAAATACATTTACAGATTAAGATATCAATGCCCACGTTTACTGAGGAAAAACAAGTAAATAGAAATGTGTTCTATGTAAGGAACGTGGTTGAATTTTGCTCTAAAATATCATTTCTTATTGGTTGACATTTGACACTGTAGCAGTATAATCTTGAGTTACATGATGTATAGTTTGTCTTCAGCTCTCATCACTTGGCAGGGATGGTTCACAGAAGACATGAATGCCTTAATTCAAGCACGGATGAAAGGCAAAACACCTGCCAGTCTCCAAATACATTCCTTTTCCCTCACCTTTCTCCCCAAATGTGTACCTTTTCGTGCTTGTCTAAACCATGCTTTAGGCATGCAGCATATTTGGATTTTAGAAAGATTCAACATTATCAGGATTCATATGTATTTAAGAACAAGGGCAAACAGTTTCTTGCAGACTATGCTGGTTAACACTGAGATCTTTCTCAGTCTAAGCATGTATACGCATGATTTAATAGGATTCCATTTGTAAAAAGTATGCTACCCTCTTGAGACCCTTGTATTTATCTGCTTTCAATTACATTTGAAGTATTCAGAAAGTCTCCTATACTAATCCCATCCAAGTTGGAAGCCACATAGCTCATGCATGAGACTGTCAAACATGAGTAGTTGCAGATGTCAGTGCACCAGTGGCAGGAATCCAGGAAGACAGATCAAGGCTTAGTCACTGAAAAATACACGCCAGCACATCTCAGATACATAGTATTGTAGCACCTCATGAGGAAAACATGTCGTGACAGGAAATCAATAACCTCTTGGAGGCGATCTGTTTTTGAAATATTCTTGATTAATTATGCCAGGGTGTGTTTGGCAACTTTGCCTGATCCAGCATTAACCTAATGCTTTCTGCATGAAGCACTATTGTAACTTGTCTCGTAAGTCAAGTCTGATGGTTCAAGTCAGGTTTTAAAGGGTCAGCTTATAGATTTTGTAATGTCTTTGTGTCTGACATTGCTGCCTTTACTATGGTGTGTAGGCTTTTACTATCAATCAAAATAGCAATTGTTTTAACATGAACAATAGCATTTAGAACTAATTGCATTTGAAGCAGAGTGACTCTCCTAAATAAAGTGTGTCATACAGTGGGTAGAACAAGTAGGGAATGTCAGTGTGTGTGTGTTTTCATGACAGAAGACCTCAGTTCAGGATGTTCCCCAGGCTTGTTTGCTTATGTGCCCTCATTGTAGAGGAGAAGCAGCTCTAGGAGACAGAAGCAGGGCTGCACCTCTGTCTTTCTTCCCCTGCCTTCCTGCACAAAATCATTTTCCTCCTCAACAAGTTTTCCAACCATACCTGCTGCCCCATCTGCCCCTCAACAAATGTAGAACCCCAGCCCATGCCTCCTGCCTACCCTAACCCCTCTCCCCATACCCTCATACCACATACCCTCTCTTCTCTACACCCCAGCACATGCTAGTGCCTTACCCACCCACAGAAAGCACATGACTCCTGATCTTCCTAATCTTGTGGTGCCTCTAGACTCTGTCTTGGCCTAACTCCCACATCCTGAGCAAAGAGTGCAAGACCAGCAGTGTGTTTTTCCCGCAGCCGATGCCATCAGCAAAGCAGAGTGCAGAGCTGAGAGCTGCTTTGGTGCCTGGCCACAGCTTATCACTGGTCATCAGGTCACTCAGCAGTAGCTACCAGTGTCCAGCTGCTGCCATGCAGCCTAGCCCTCCAGCCTTGCAGATGCTGGAGGAATGCGGAGCTGATGCTAACGCAGCACTTTGGCCAGGAGCATGTGCATCACTGCTTGAGAAGCTCTTCCGTCATGCACCTCTGCCTCACAGTGGAGTCCACGCTATTTAGAAGAAGCAGGGCAGTGCACGTCAGGCAAAACTGATCACAAACAGGTTACTGGGTGCAGCAGAGTCCATGCTCACATTAGTCTGCTACTGCTTTCTGTAATAGAAGAACAAAAAAGCTTACATCCCCTAGAGTTATTTATTAAAGGAGTTTACTTGTATAATGTAAAGAAATAATTAAATAAAGATAATGGCAATGTGAGATAAATTGTTTGAACTAAATTGCAGATAGTTGCAGTCACCAAGCGATAGACCAAAGTTTGACCTTTGGCTACCTCACCTGCACAACACCCAATAAATCCATCTCCTCAGTAACTACTTCCAAGATTTTAAATTTCCGAATAGCATCAAAGAGCCACCATTTGAAAAAGAAACTGCCAAATAATGGTTTCTTGATTTTCCCAAATGTGGAATTTCTTTCCCCAAATTATACTGGCCCAAAGCCCAGGACAGGCAATATTCAGTCCTGGACCCATGACAGATTCAAAGTCCAGTGTCTTCAGGTTAGAAAGAGGATACTTTGGCTATCGTGCAGCCAAAAATACCCTTCTCTGAAAGCCCTCGTGCTAGCCTTGGGAGATTGCCAGATGTTAGAATTTAACAAGGCACATTTTATGTGCAGATAAACTTTTCAAGTCATTTAAAGAGATTTAGAAAACATATTGAAACAAATTATTTTCTCCTTTTGAGGCAGGATATGGAAGAAGTTGGCTTTTCAAGGCAAGGAATACTATTTTCCATATGAGTAAAATTGTTTTAAACCATTGCTAAAATGCATCTGCAAGCTTTCTTTGTGATTTTTGTGCTAGGAATGTATAAGGCTCCATGACTTTACTAGCACCTTTTCAGCATGACCTGCGTAAACAGTCAACATTCATTCATGCAAATGAAATCTGGGTGATACATGTAAGTGTCTGTGACTGTATAAACATTGATTTTAAGGACATTTGTAAGAGCCAATGTATTTCTTTGCCTAGATAAACCTTTTTGTGAATAGTAGTTTAAGAAATTCTATGGCAAGTGGTTTAATTGATAAGAGGCAAATAAGCTAAGAAAATATGTAGAAAAATTACTTTGCATAACATGGTGATTAATGAGTGATCCTTGCACAGGATGTATGTGTGTGTACATTCCACATTGTTAGTGATGTGTTTCTTGAAAGATTTTGTGGCAAAAATAAGGACTTGAGGTTGAAAGTAAATTGAGGTTTGCAGGATTCACTCATCTGGGGCTTAGTGCACAGAACCTGGGCTTTGTTGATTGTCTTGTATTTTAAAAGTAATGGTAGTGCAGTGTGTGTGGTCAGGAGCTGACTGGAGTTTGGGCACAGCACAGCAGGAACAGAAAGCCAAGCTAAGGGATCCCAGCAAAAGGAGAGAGGTGACTTATATGCCATTGCACTTTGCATGTGTATAATGATATCTGGATACACGACATGCATTAAAAGTTATTATATTGAATTACACAAAGTTACAGAAAACCAAACACGTAGCAATGCTGTTCCGTTTGGCAACATGGCACTGGTTTTGCACAATTTTGCTATGCCAGATGTGCCGTGTTCTATCCTGTCCCTGCCATCATCTTGTTTCAAGTCCAGGTGACCAAGATTTTGATATGCCAAGTTAAGGCATTATCTGTGCCTGCCAAACACACAGATGCATGTGTAGGGAGGACCTGTGGTGACTGAAAGAGGCCAAGACGGAAGTGAGGATGTGTCACTCTGGGAGCTGCTGAATCAGGGCCAGGAGGGCACAGAGGGCTTGCTTGGGCTGGTAGGAGGGGAGCAGCAACAGAGCAGCTTGAAGCATCAGGAGCTGAGATGGGAGAGAGACAGACAGCTCAGAGGGAGGCAATTGAGGAAGCCTCCAAAAGCAGAGGGGAACTACAACAGAGGGTCAATCAAGGTAACAATTGAGAGATGCTGAAAAGGCCAGGATGTCTCAGAGCTATAAACTTGAGTGAGTAGATTGGCTTTCATACCAAATTTTTGTTACTTCTCTGTACGTGCTTGCTCATCGTACGCTGACACCCAGGAATGGAACTGAGGAATATGATGTGGTTCTCCATTCCTCCATAGCTACTCTATGTGACCTTGAGTGAGGCATCCCATCTCCATCTTGCTCCCCTGCAAAATGGGGATAGGATATCCTGTCCCTACAGATCAGGGCTGCTGTGAGGGTATATTTAGTAATGCTTTTGAGGTGCCGAAGTGCTTCAGTGATTGGCTCAGTGGAAATTCTATAGACAGATGCCTATATATAATCTCTTTGACACTGGTGCAGCCATAGGGGTGAGATCAGCTTGGCACTCCTATTTCAGTATAGAGTATGTACTGGATTTGTCAGAAACAATAAGAACAAATTTATTAACATTAGGTAAGTCTGGAGAAAGTGATACAATTCCTGTTAAGTCAGATATGCCATGTCTACTGTGTTTGTCTACAGAAAAGAAGGGATAAAATTAAGGGGGGAGTATTCTTTTCAAAGAACTCTAAACTCTTATATTGATTGAAAATTGTTATCTCTGGCTCTTATGTGTTCCATGACATTATAGGTTACTGGTCTTTGTTTAGAATATACAATACTTCTTCCTCCCTCCAGCCTACAATAACAATTAACAAGCTGTCTGTGGCTGCCTTGGAGTGCATCCTGTGCATCAGCGTGTCTCAGTTAATAGTCATAATTTCTCATTTGTAAAAGGAAAAGTGCTACAAGCACTTTCATTCTCAGAAGGGCTGAGACTCACTCAAGGATTCCAATTTATTATGCACCCAGCTCTGATATCCTGCTGCTCTCTTTATGGATTAGGATGCCTTGGTGGAAGGTATCAACCTTCAGATGACACATAAATACTCTCTTGCCTGCTGTTTCTTTCTCAGACGTTTCTCAGTGAGTAAATCATAATTGTGCCCCTTGTTTTACTAGTTTCTGATCTGGTTCTCCACATTACTCTGATAGGAGCATGTGGAAAATGCAGCTTTATTACTGCTATTATTCTACAAATGGCACTGACTACAACTGTAGGGATTTTTAGGCCTCTTACTATTGGTTTCTAAGGTGAATACACCTCTAGTGTTTTTAAATTATGAGTAACGAGCATAGGTCATTTTGCTGATTGTTTCTATAAAACCTTTAATCTCAAGATGCTGCACAAACCTCTGAGAGGTAAGAAGGAGATGCAGACAGATTGTTCCACTCATTCTGGCATGCGGCAGCTGTTTAACAACACGTAATCTGGTTTTGAGTTCAGAAAAAAAGAAGTGAAAGGTAACATCCTACTGATGGAAACTAGATTTTATAGAGGAATTTAGAAAGACAGAAAGCAGAAGCAGACGGCAGATGCAGCAGTCTGCACAGCAGTTCACGCAGCAGGGTACAAAGAAGGGAGACTCTCAAATTGGTACCAGTGTAAGTCTCAGGCATGGTGGCAATATGCTGCAGAGCAGTTTCCCCAGCAGATGTTGTAGCAGCTGCCCCTGCTAGGGCAGAGGCTTCAATGCAGATGCAGCTTTGGGTGGCTGATGCAGCCCTCCATGTCCCAGGCTGCACAGGTTCTGTGGGTGAAGACTCATCTGCAGCCTCCTTGTTCCAGGGAGCACCAGCACTTCCAGGGGGCTCCCAGTCCATCAGTTAAAATGTTGGTGACAGCAAAGCTGCAAGGCCTCCTGTCTTGTCACTGAGCTTTCACTGACTCTTAAAAGCATGGGCTGAATGTCACACTGAAGGCCTCGCAGTGGAGGTCCACGGTATTTCCATTTAACTAAAATGGAACTACAGGAATATCCTGTAGTTTCTAGTCTGATCAAATTGAGTAACAAATCACAGTCTTCTGTTGGTTGAAGAGAATTATAATCACAATTAACATGATCCCCAAACAATTTCACTGTCCCTGCAGAACTTCTGCGTACTGACTGGGCATCTGAGAAGACAGATGCTTTTTTAGACTGAACTCCTTGTCACAAAGGTAGTTCTGGACAGTCTCTGCAGATCGGGACTGGGTCACTTGGGAAGATAGCATTGACATGTTTTTGCTAAGGACAGAAGGTAGTGATACACAACGCTGTGAATTTAGCACCTTTTGAAAAGCTTAAACATTCCCTTTAAAAGACAGTTAAGCGAGGAGAAAAGACCAAGCAATGTACTGATGAAAACAGTGTTAAAAAAAGCAGCACTTACTGGTTGGAAGATAAAATATATAATCAGGCTTTCAGGAATGAGCACTTAATTTGCCTAAAGACTATTACAGAACTCATTTTTAATGTACCTGATTTGCATAACATATTTTTTTCCAACTACCTGTTGCAGCACACACCTAAAATGGGGAAGCACAGTCCTCCATCAAAGCTTAACTTGTCAAGTCAACACTACAGATGTGCTGCCTTTTTGTAATGTGATTTTCCAGTCTTAAATGTCATTAGGCACATACATACCATGTGGGAGGTGATGTGTGTTTTTAAAATATCTTTTAAAGAGTCATTAATGAGTAGAGTTGAGGCAGGGAAGCAGTGGTTCTAGGAATTAATCCAGCAGCTCTCAAGTTGGCTTTTCTTGCAGTGTGTGCTAATTCAGCTTCACTCAGAGGCTGCTCCTTTGGAGTCAGTCTCTCAAGTGTTCTCTGGGTCAGATTCTCCATATGATAACCTTCTTGCAAATTCCACCCAGGCTCTGTGCATTGGGCTGTTTTCTCTCTGTTTTCATGGATCATTACTAGCAGCTAAAGATTCAAAAAGCAAGATTTCTTCCCCACTTGTAGGTGATGGGACCTCAGGAAGCAGCAGTGTGTGGTGGACACAGAATAGGGAGGAAATTGCAGCTTGCTGCTTTGCAGACAACAGCACTTGCTAGCAGACCTAGCATGCATAAAGATCTGTCAAAGCTTCCTTCCCCACTGCAGGGACACTTGACAGGGCACAAGGGGTCTGAGCAGGGCAGTGCTGCAGCCAGGTAGTGGGGGCTTACGGCTGTGCTTCAACTCATAAGGCAGTCCTTATGACTGGCAGATCCTTCAGAGAGGAGTAAAAAATGGGTCTGAGGGTCACTGCCTTGGCACTCTGGAGAAAGAGGGGTTTGTGGCTGGGAAGGCACCTTGTCAGGCAGCACCACAGTCATGGTGGGAGAAGGTGGCAGGGTACATTTTCTTGCAAGTAGATACAGTTGCTGAGCCCAAACTAAGAGTCTCTGCTAATTGCTAATGACAGGGTTCATTAGCTCCCTTGCTGCTGCCTTAGCAGGGCTGGGGGCTACCAGGAGCGTGCGGTCACCCCGGGGCACACATGCAGTGAGTGTTGCCTGCCCAGCTGATGGAGAGGGTGCTCCCCAACCCATTGCTCAGCACAGACCTGTAGTGTCAGAACATTTGTACAGGCAAAACTGTCCCACAGGAGCAGCTGGTCTCAGTGGGAGCAGAATAAGATGTCCAGGTAAAAATGCAGCTTTGCTTGTAAATACTTAGTTCATAATAAAAGTGCCTTATCAAGTTAGCATTGATTGTTAGAGCTGGCATAGTTTACTACTATTATAATGCTATACTAGTCATTATGCTCTGATTATAAATTTGCCCATTTCTTAAAGACTTAAAATGGTCCAAAATAACAACTACTGGAAAGCTGTTATAATCATTCTCACCATTTAAACCTCCTTGTTATTTGAGCTTCCTCATTCTTTAGCCTTCTCTCAAGTGAGCCCCTGGGGATACTTTGACAAACAAAGTGATAAATATTGCGCTGGCCTCCAGCCTGCCAGTAACTAAGAGGGATCAGCCCCAGAGATACCAACCAGGCATCTTTGATCAGCATGGTGTGATCTTTAACAAACAGGTCAAGGAAGCATAATGGTATTTTCTCTCTGAGCCTCAGGTTCCCATTAGCCCAAGTTTATTCAGAAATTGGACAGCAAAAATGTTAGAGGGTACGACATTTCTGGCCCCCTGCAGCTTTCCTAGCCCTGATGGATCTCACTGCAAGCACATTTGACCCTTGCTCACCTTCACTAGGCTTCAGTCCAGGTGCCAGTCTGATTCAAATTTGGTATTTATAGCTCTGGAGTTTTAATTGGCATTGCTTGACAGAAGGTAGCGCTGCCTACAAAATTTCATGGTTTTTAAATTAAGGTTTTTGGAGGGGCTGAAATGTAGGAAAGGGATATTTTCTCTTGGTTGTAGTTTTGGTAAAGCATCTCAAACAGCTTTTTAGAGTAGCAGTTTCACTAGAACATTTTAAACCAAAGTTCATACTCTGGATTTGTAAAACCGCAGTGTTTGCGGGTAGCATCAACTTTTGCTGTAACAGGCTAAGATTAAAGATACACATCTCTGGCTTTCTCCTTACACTTCTAATTACACTTTTTTAAAAGGATTTTGTACACAAACTCTTTAGTGATACAGCTCATTATCCTCTTTTCCTTCTCCCTTACCTTTAAGCAAAGAATGGAAGGGAGAATTTAGGAAAATAATGACCTATTTTATTATATAAGCACAGGAACTGGGAGGAGGGAAAGGAGTTGATTGCTGAAATTATTTTAACTACTTTTTAATTGGCAAGGTGTTGAGTTGTTATCATCAATGAAGAACGCATCAACAAGCAGCATCTAAAGCAGTAAACATTTCAATTGAGAAACGGAGTTCACAAGCTCTGTAATCATCATCCATATAGTGAAGTTAAGACTAAGTGGCTGGGTCACAAGAATACATCATACAAGGAATATCAAGGGTGGGGTTTGGAGTTAATAGTCTTTGTTGTCTTCTGTTTTTTTCCCTGAAGAGGTTATGGAGACAGGGCAGGAGACATTTGTACAGCCTTCAGCTACCCTGCTTTAGGGGCTGTCCAGAGTGAGATACTGATCTCTGTCTGAAGACCTTTTCCATGCAGATGCAAGAGATACAGGTGAATCTCTAGGACTTGCTTTGCTGCCAGTCCCTGTTAATGGACTCTGAAGGTCTCACGCAGTTTATAGACCTCTCATCTAATAGTGGGCACCTCTATTGCAGACCACATGTGAAACATCTTTGCATTCCCTTGGTGCTTATTTATACTGTTTAAAGGGATGGGGGCGGAACAAGTTGTTAAAAGATGAAGAAATTGAAAGCTCCCCTAACTGCTATATTATCCACCTGACATTATCCAAATGCTAGTCATTAATTACTAATGCCTTGAAAATCAGAGCAGTTATCCAATTCAAATTACATTACATCTCTGAGCCAGAGCATTTCCATTATCTTATCATTTCCCATGCAAACGGTTCTTCCTTCCCCACAATTGTTAAAGGCTCAGACCTCACTCTGTTTCCTCTTGTTTGGACCTGTTCTCCACACAAGGATATTTCTACTCCAAGCCTGTCCTCTCTTCATGTTGGTGAAAATCAGTGTGGGTTTACAGCATAATTATTACAAACTTAGAAATCCAGCCCTCCAGCTCTCCCCAGAACTACATGTGCACATCTGATGGCAGAACGTGGCAAACATAAAGCCATAGCCTTCTTTTCCAGTTGGTGATCAAGTGCTTGGGGAAGGATTGAACCTGATTTAGGGCTTAGGCTGCCGTTGCAATCGTTGCACCTGCAGACCTCCCTGTGGACTGGGCAGGAGAGTTCAGAGACACACCAGTCCCCAGAGCCAAGCTCTCACCCAAAGTAGTACCTGTTAGACACCAGTGATAACCTGGCCTCATGGGGGCAAGGCAGGGTGTGTTTCTGGAGTTGCCAATAATGCTGGTCCTCAGTGAGCTGTGTATTGAGAAATGATGGGGTTTATTTCCTGGCACGTTTGTTCTTTGCTTGTGTATATTTTCATGCCTGCCAGCACTCTGAAATCTAGACATCGAGTGTCGGGGGCAAGCTAGATGCAGTTTTTCATTGCTGACATAAATTGGATGAACAGACCTTCTCAGAAGGGGCAATGTAGGAAATGTATATGGAAAAATGACAAAATAAGGAGTTTCACAGCTAAATAAAGACAAGTGGCTGAAAATGGTTTTTACAGCTTTGGCTTTCATATGCTTCATTTGGGAATCTAAAACCATTTTGCACAACTAACAAATTAAGATTCACAACACCTTTCTGAAGAAGATAATTACTCCTGTCTTACAGATGGAGGAACAGAGGTATTGAGGCTATCATTTGAAAATATGTCCCCTGTTTTCAAGTCCCCAGATTGAGATACATTTAACCCTAATTCTCAGAAGCATGAAATACCTCAATTTGTATTCATTCATTTGGCATTGTTTGTGCTTGGAGTCTCTGAAAGTCAGACATGTTGCCTCCCAACTTGAATGTTCAAAATAACTGAGGTGATGTGGCAAAGATCACAGAGCAACTGCAAGGCCAAACTGGGACTGGGACCCATGTCCCCTCATGCCACATCCCCTTTTTACTCACTGAGTATTGGCCTTGGATTCCTGGACAAAAAGAAAAGCACATTTTGCTCACTCAGTTTTCCTCCACTCTCTCCAGCAATTGGGTGTTATGGTCATGATATTGTTTGGGTTATTGATTGACTTTATAGAGTCATTTTACCTTATCTTTGTAACCATTAAGAAATTGTCTTCATGTTTTTGTGATTAAGTTTCTTATTGTAGAAATTAGCATGGAAATACGGTGAGAATCATTTGTATCACCTGTTTTTCCCGTTTTGTTTTTTTTTCAGCATACAACAGTTCTGCCCTTCGTATTAATCGAGATGAGAACAACACATCATCAGTATCCCAGCAGGAGCTGTGGACTGGCTGCAGTGTGCACCTTTGCTCTTGGCTATATTTTATGGTAAGGGCTGTACACGCTGCGTTTTCATATTGTATTGGGGGTTTTGTACTGCTAAATTTGGGCACATATTTCATTATGGATATAATCGCTAACAGATTCACGCTGCATGCCTCGTTTGGTCCAAGACCTGGGCTTTGTCTGGTTTCCCCAGATGCTTATATTTTTAGAAAGTATATGCCAAACCTCACACAACAGGAATTTGTTGAACAATCCCATGTAAGCAGTGGTCTTTCCAAGGGTACATTTTTCAACCTTTTTTCAAGCTAAATGTTTTTCTTGGACCTTAGTTTTATTGCTTAGGGTTTTTGTTCTATCAAATAAAATTGAGAATAGGCAAATGATTTCCTGCATCAGTATTTAAGCAGCAACAGAAAAGATAGAACATTGTCGTTTTTCTTTACTAGCTCATATATTCTTTCTGTAAAATTGATTACAGAATAAGCCAGTAATCCAAACACTCTGAAGTTTGTTTTAAAAAATGCAAATGTTTGTTAAAAATCAAACTAAAACAGAAATAACCTTTCTTATACAACATTAAATTAAGTCTTCAGGCGGTTTCTATTCAAGCACCTGACTTACACAACAGAGTTAATTTATTTTGGTCATTCTAGCATTTTATTTTTCACTAAACCTTTCTTTTATTTACATTGTTTCTTTGATATCATATATTCTCTAACCTTTCTGCAAACATTTCATGACCCCTTGTTTGCTTCTCGTACTTATTTCTTCTCAGCTCACAACACCGTTCCCTCAGTTAAGAGGATATTTTCCAAAATTGTGGATAATGCTGCTTTTTCCACCAGTCAAGTGAGATAAAACTAATGAGACAGGAACATGGGCTCAAGGCAGTACTGTCGTATTACTTCAACTATGCAACTTGCATCTTTGGTCCAGTGAAAGAAAGAGCATTAGTCATACAAATCCATGCCCCCTGAGTGGTCATAATATGCTAGTAATCCCTTGAGTGGGATGTTGTGTCCCAGCATAACAGCCACATTCTGCCGTTTGCTTTTATAACCATACATACCCTTCTTTAAAAAGTATAATATTTGTAATTCTAAGATAAGCACAGCCTCACGCAAAAAGGCAGATAATGATTCCTTCAGGAGAAAGGGGGCAGGGGGGTGGGGGGCGGCATTGATCAGTATATAGTAATAAATAACTGTGATATTTCTTGACCTTCCTCTGAAGAGTACCTACAGACAGGTGGGCAGAGTTACTGTACCTGTGATCTGACCTCTGATAGCAACTCATGTTTTCTCAAAATCATCTGAGTAGACACATGCAATAGTATTAAATAGAAACAGAAAATTGAAACATCCCAGTCCTACAAGTGAAATGAAACCAGAGGTGTTTTAAAATCTTTTAAGAATGTGTTACAGTATCAGTGTGATACTCATATGACTTGATCCTGCCTACTACAGTGCATCTACATCATACAGGTACAAAGTAAAAGGAAATTGCAGGACCAATAAAGCAGGGGAAGAAGATTCTACATTGAGAAATTAACTATTTAGTGAATACCCAGTTACACACCTGCAAGTTCTGCATGTCTCCAGCCTGCAAGTGTTATCAAAGCCTCTATCCAAGATTTGGTTGAGGTTGCAAGCCAAATCTTGGACTGATGATCTCAGTAGAGTGTACCTTACATTCAAAGGCTTGGCAAATCTGCCAGAAAGTATCAAAAGTGAGGGCTGTTTCATCCATTTCACTCAGAGTGTGCCTACCTTTCAGAGCTGAGGTCCACTATCTTCCTGCTGCTAAGTGACCACATTGAAATAGGGACCTTAATCACTTCGTGGGTTTGGAATTACTTAATTTGGATTTGCTGTCCTTGGGCATGTACTGTTTAGACACCTCAAGGTTAGCACAGTGCATTAAAATGAGACTACACCTGCAGATGACCTGGTTACATACAGCCTGGCGGAACTTCCTTCCTTTGTACCTTTTTTGGTCCATGAATCATTGAGAAACCTGCTGGGGCCTAGTTCTTGGTTTATGGTTTTTTTTACCTAGAAGTTAAAGATCTGCTGCTTGAGAATTTGTCTTGCTCTATACTTAATTTTTCTCTCAGCAGAAGTGTTTTCACTGCAACTCTCTCAGTAGTGGAGACAGTTGCCAATCAGGTGTTCTCTGTGGTGTTCTCAGGTGTTTTGGCCTTGAATTTTGAACTCTCTCCCCACTTCAGCTGAGACCTTCTCACCATGCTACATGATTTATGTATCATGTCACACTTTTTACTGTAAGGAAGCATACAGGAGGATATTGTTCAGGTTTGATTCTGTTAATGCATTTTTTCCAACTCCAAATAGAGGAGAGCATCTGTTTTATTCCATATGTGACTGAATCTTTCACACATGAAAGAGATGGTGGAATAGCAAGCTTTTATTATATATTTTGATAAATGAGAAAATGAGTGAACAATTCTGAATAGAATCACTGAAGTTGGAAGAGCATGGCTAAATAACTTGATATCCCCTGAGCATTATTCAGAGATACTATCTGAGAAACATAAAACCTTTTTCTATTTTTGTTTCTTTTTTTTGCATTCTCTCCCATCAGTCAGGGAGCATTTGAGTAGGCACACTTAGCTCATGTGCTGTCTGTGAGGGGGAGCTCTCCCTTGCTTGAACTGTGCCCAGGCACAGCATTCACAGACTTGCGTTGCTTGTTGCAGACCATACATGGACTTTAAGAATCGAGGCCATGGGATAAGATGGGAAAGGCCGATTGGCTTTATTTAGCATGGCTTGAAAAGGTCACAACTTGTATTGAATTGTTGAATCTAGACAGTGCTAAGAAAACCCAGGAGCTTGCCAGTACTACCACAAAATACTGCCAATGGGTGTATGGAGTTGGTTGTCAAGGACCAGAAAAGAGCCAGAAATGTGTTGCTCCTTGTAATAAGAATGACCTCATGGTAACTAATATCAGAGCCTAATATGTCCCTAAAATAAACTGAGTCAAATGCGTTTATTTAAAATGGTTTTCTTTTTCCCTCCGCACTTGAGAGCTTGAGGATGCCAAAAAAACAGACCCAAAGAACCCGACACTACTGCACTAGTTATGCTGGGCTACGTGTTTGGGAGAAAAAGACTTGATCTGCTCTCTTGTTGCTATCTCAAATCCACTAGGAGCTGCTTCCACATGTGCCAAGCTTGGGCTTAATTCATTCTTTCATTCTTTAATAAACCTATTTAAAGAGCTCAGGTACCTTTAAACTTTCATTTGAAAATAAAGTTTCTCTTGAAGTGACTTTAAGAGTGTTCTGTAGATTTGCTAAGGAAGAGCTTTTAGATGGGGTAATTCGCTGAAGTCTTCTCAAATGCATTTAAGAAAGGAATATACACTGAGAATTCAGGATGAATTTGAGATCACTGCAGTCTGCCTCACTGTAGGATTTCCACTAGTGATTCTTCATAGAAGGAGAGGAGGAACAGAAAGAGCCAGTGTTGGCAAGGGGATAATTGTGCGGACTGCTGGGACAAACCTTGACATTCAGAAGAGAGGGATGCAGAATTAGAGCACGAAACTTGATGGGAATGAGACACACATCGATAAAGAAGGGCAGGATTGAGAAACCAGAAGGATTTCTGAGGTTGCTAGTGCTGATGGAGCAGGAGAGACACAGCATGGCTGTGCTAGGGTGTGCTGAGGATCTCTATGTAGGGAGCGGGTCATGAAAGCTTTTGGAAGTGAGAACTGGGGACAGAAGTTCAATAGAGATCAGAGGAATCAGTGGTTGGGAAAAAAAAGAAGTGAAAACTCCTTGAGGCAAGTAAAAGAGAGAAACTAGCACCATGGGTTAGAAGATAAATGGGTAAGGAAATGTGCAGCTCACAGGTCAGCAGCTTGAAAGCTGAAATCATGCAAGTAAGTGGGAAAAGCTGGGAAGGAGAGAGAGAGACAAGGTTTGAAATCAGAAGGGAAGGCTGATGGAAAGGAGGGTGATAGATGAGACAACACAGAGGAGGAGAAAGGACTTGAAGCCGGAGCTACTCAGAACAGGAAAGAGTAGGGAGAAGTAGAAGCAGCAGAAATAGGCCAGGAGAAGATCGATGTCCCCTGTACATGACCCAGAAGGAGAGTGGGAGAGCAGAAGTGCTTTCAGCATGAGAAGGCTTCATGGATCCTCAGCCTGTTAGGTCTGACATAGGCATTATGGACTGTTACATTCTGGCTTCCCTCCACATCCTCAAATGTTTCAGTCAAAGCAATAGTGCAATTGCAGATGACATCCATGGATAGTACATTCTCACTTGCTTGTGCAGCTCCTTAAAATACAGCTCAAGATGGCATAGCAACCATTACTATATTTAAAATGAAATATTATTTATCAAAATAGATTACTTCCAAAGATGACAACATCTTGCAGCGAATCTGTGGAGTTTCTGTCATTCTAGCTACCTATACATAAAAGCAGATTTCTGATAAGCTTTGGTCATTTCAGAGGATGCCAGCACCATGTCCTGCAGAGTATATTTTGCATGTGGCATTATTTGCAGTTGCAGTTTTCCAGGGCTTGTCTTATTCTGACTGCATAAACCACTCAAGACCAGTAGCACAGTCCTATGACCCATGTATTGTTCAGCACCACTCAGATCAGTGGAGAAGAATCCAGCACAAGAAACTGGTACAGTACTGGATGATTGCTCTTATTCCCTAGTTAATAACTGTTTATTGAGCTTATATTTTAGTCTTTAAAATTTCTAAACAGAGTACATTCCTAGTGTAGGTGACTTAGGCCTGGCTGGCTGGTATTATAAGAAGCCCAGTGTCTTGATATGCCTGAGATCTTAACAATTCTGATTAGATGCAGAACAAGCTATCCCATGTTTTTGGGGTGGGGGAAAAGGAAAAAAAAAATAAGATATTTTATTTAAATGTACCTCACATTAATTGGTATTAGAGACCAAAAGTATAACAGATTTAGTGTGGGTCATTGTGCTCCTGCCTCTGAAAGCACAGGGTTGGTCCCTACTCTATAACCACAAATGATTTGTTCATTCAAGTTTTGAATGACTCAGCTGCTGTAAACCTGTGACCTCCTTTAGAAGACATTTTATAATTTAATAGTTCTGGGTAAAGTTCTCACTTTCTATGGGAAAAGAAGAGAGCGATGATAGAAAAGATCATGAAATACAAGCGTAGAAAATGCCTGTGTTCTGTTATTTGGTAAAGAGTAGCCACAATGGGAATTGGCCTAGGAATTGTTTGGGACCAAAGATTCGGTCTTCCTTTCTGCCAGTCACTTGGAAGCCTGAACAGCACAGAAATTGTGGGAAAGGATTTGCTGATGCAGGTAACCAGAAAGGAGCTGCCATAGTAGATCAGAGTAGTCGTGTGTCCAGGCTCTAGCTGTAGCTAATGCCAGATGCTTCAGGAGAAGATTTAGCAGGCCATTGTGGAATAACCAGCCTGTAAGGGAAGTTTTCCAAAATGTATATCAAAAAGTAGATTCTTAGATCCTTCAGTCTTGATGGTTTATACACCTTGTACTCTTTGAACTTAAGCGTAACTGTACACATTATTATTGCTTGTACAGTCTCCTGACTTCAGTCTTGCATGACACGTTGCATGATACGGCCCACAAAAGAGTGGACTAAGTAGACTTCCAAACATGTATACTTCAGAACTTTTTTTAATATCTTGATTTCAATGATATATCACTGAAAGAAAGGATAGAACATTCCCAAGGTTAATTAGGTATCATGCAGAATGATATTTCCATTAATCAGATTAGAATTTCTTGTCTCCGAGTTCTGTTGAAGTGCTTCTTCTGGCATGAGGAAGAGCGTTGGAGTTCTTCAGCCTTTTTATGACATGCATTATTATTATTCTGTGTCCTCTCATTCACTGCTCTTGAAAAGTTACACAGACCCTCATTGAGTAGTTCCTGTTTCCAGAACACATAGTACTGGTTGATTGTTGTTTGGCTGCAGATTTCACTGAAAGACTCAACTTGAGCAGGAAATGGGTGGAGCCTCTCAGAGTTCAGGCCACAACATGCCACCAGCTGTGTGCAAGTATGTTTAAACTCCTGTAGCTGAAAGCAGCCATCATGAGGGAGCAACCATTTTCTGCAACATGTCTCCCATTGAAAAATCTTTCTGGTGACCTGGTTATCTGCCATTATATCCACGTCTTGAGCTTGCATCTACCAGGACTAAGTTTACAGATGCTTTTGTAACAGCTGCTTTACTGAAAGCAACAGGTAGAGCACACATAAACCATAAAGTTCTGACAATTTTTTGTAGTTACTTTTCCTCATTAACAGAAGATCTATAGCGAAAGAATAAATGTACATGTATCTTCTCTGCATAGTTTTCATTTCCTCCTGATTACTTTGATAGGAGAGATACACGTCTAGTGTATACTAGGAGTGAAAAATAGCTACAAAGTCAAATTTTTGACAGGTTGGGTTTTTTTTTTAAAGAAGCAATATTGTGTGTTTTCAAATAGCTTTTTCTGATTTTTACACCAGCTGGTTGAAAATTTCTGAAAATTACCACCTTTTTTAACATACATTTTAATTTTAATACGTGTGAATATTTCCATTCCTCCTTCTCTTCCCAGTTCTAACAAGTGGCTAAATGAGCTCAACGGCCTGTAACACATTCATCTTTGAAAACACACAGTTAATGGACTGCCACAGAACCAAAACACAGGGAGGTCCAAGTTAATTTTATCTTCTCAAAAGTGGCTGGTCCAGTTTTAGCTTAAACTTTTTCTCCTCAGTTTATTTTTATCTAAATGATCCATTTTTTATACCTGCTCAATAACAGGGTCTTAAATTGGATCTAGATTTGCACTCTAAGTAAACCTTAATGCGTGCTCCCCTGTGCTTATCTAATAATGAGGTTGGACAGGAATAACAACTACTAGAATTGCAATGTTGAAGGGACTCATTAACATTAGTAATCAGCAATCTCGTGTGGAAGCTTTATGCCTATAGTTGATCAGCCCTTTATTGTGAGGCATCAAGATAGCTTGTATTCAAGCAGGAAAGAACCCACTAAGAAAGGCCATCAGGTGAGGTTTCCATGGCAGCAGTCGTCCTTTTGCTGCTCCTGTTTTAGTGGTATAGGCAATGCAGGAATAGTCAGTGTGTCACTGCTCAGTGGAGAGAAGGCTAATATTACTTCATCCCAATGTAGTGGAGCAGCATGGTACAGCTCGTTTTAAGCGTGGCTGATCAGGTGGGTTTCTGATCGTTGTCTCCCAGGTGGCACTTGGTACCTCTTGTACTCAGAGCATGAGTTCCTATGGTGTGGCTGCGCCGGGGACAGGCATGCAACAGCTATGCTGAACACACCAGCAGTATCACCAGGCAATGAATGGGCTCCTGTGCTGGGCAGCAGAGAGTGGAGTGCATGAGCTGTACTCAAAGACTCTGAACTAACCAGAGATCACTGACATTTGGGAGCCCATCAGTGACTCACTGGATGGATTTAGAAAGTATTTCCTCTTTCCAGCATAAATGCATTCTAGTAAATGCCACTTGTACTTGGTTCATGAAGTTGGCTACATAGGTGCAGTTTAGAAGGTCCCTTGAGAAGTCCCTCTGTAAAGGTGCTTTATAGTGCAGGGCAGTTTCATCACACCAGAGAAAATAGTGAAAAAGAAGCACGGAGTTTTTTTCAAGCTTTTTCCTTGGACCTTATTTTTCACAGAATCATCATAAAACAAACATGAATTAAACTGAAAATGTTAGGCAATAATAGACACTCCCTGCTAAGCCAACCTGGGAGTAGAGGACATCCCATTACCTTCTACCCAACTGTCCCATCTTTTTCTTTGATCAAGAGGAACGTGGTATCCCCTGTTACTATGGGTTACACAGGAACCCTTTATTTTTTCGCAGATATACCTTTATCTTGTCAGGTTAGGAAAAATTCTCATTCTTCACAGAATAATGTTGTAGAAAATTAAGTACAGAGATCATTTTCCATATGTGAACTCATTTGGAGAAAGGGTTTTTAGTCTGCATTTAGATCATGCAGATTAATTTACTGACACATGTAAATTCCTACATGAAGTGGCCAACTGTTGAGGATTTGGCTGTAATAAAAGCTTTTCTAAGGAGGAGGGAAGCTATGACAACCATGTACATTTCTAGGGTAATGGAGAATTGTTAAGCAGGGATTCTGTACTGTCTGTGTGACAGGCATTTATAATAACAGGTTTGGGTGGACTTCTGTGTGTGTGCCCTTCAGGAGCCTTTGACTGTTGGTCTAGTGATCAAAAGTCTTCCTTAAACAAATAGAAGTATCAGCAAGTGAAGCAAATCATACAGATGTGGAAATCCCCATCAAGAACAGTCTGTGCAGCTGCAGAGTCTTCTCCAGCTGTGCTTCACTGTGAGCTTCTCTCTCGAACTGATGGGTCAGAAAGGAAGAGATCTGCATTCTTGAAGACAGCCCAGCAGCTCACAGGCCCAGCCTGTCTCCACTGAGCATTTTTCCCGGTTAGCCTCTGTGGTGTTTGCTCAGTTGTTTGGCAGCATTTGCCTTTCTTAGCTTCCACCTGCTGGAACGTATGGACTTAATGTGCTCCCTCTGACTTCACTATTCACCACATCAGATCTCAATGCAAAAGCTATCCCTTCAGAGGGTAGAGGTGTCCTCTGCAGTAACACACGAGGAAACCACCTACCTGGAGTGCTTCTTCAGGCTACACTGCAGTAAAGCTGACACCCTGTCTCTTGGGTTAGTGTACTAACAATCTCCACTGTAGCTGAATGCTAAAAGTCTCTGTTTCACCAGCAAACCACCATCATTCTTTTTCCTTTACTGTATACTGACTGTGGAGCTGGCCAAAATTTCACTGATGAGGTGGGGGTTTTTGTAATGATATCAGGTAACTGAAAGAAAAGGAGGAGCAACCTAAAACACAGGTGCTGAAGAAATTACTCCTTCAAAGAGAAGCTGAACCATGTGTTTCTGGCAACCCCAAAAGCTGATGCATTTGCCAGATGTAGCAAGAAGAAGCATCAGAAACACACAAACGTGTACGAAATGAAAGAAGGGTGCTGAAGAAAGCAGAGAGTTGGGCTCTGTAGGAGAACCTGGAGACCCCTGAGTGCTCTTTGGATAAAGATCCTGCTTGGAACAGAGGATGCTGCAGTTTCCATGCTGCCACACAAAACAGGGGTGTGTGTTCCTTGTAAATATAAATGCAGCAAGGAAATACCTGCCTACATCAGAACATTAAAATAGGCCAACTACTCATACTAAATTTAAAACAAAGCGATAACAATGTGGGAAATCAGTCATAGTTTCATCATTTGTGATGTCTGTTTTGGGTGGATGTCATCCAGGTGCTCCAGTTCAGTTGCAGCTTGCAGTCCTTTCAAATAATTGCTTTTCAAGTTACAGTGGCTAAGCCTATAGCCCAAGCTGCTTTTGAAAACCAGGGCTGTAAGAGTCAGTACTTGTTGTTTTTGTTTTGTTTCAGGGTGTGCTGGATTCACCATGTTACAGGAGTGTGGGTGTACCCGCTGCTTGAGCACCTCAGCCCAGGTGTCAAAATAATCTTTTTTGCAGCTGTTACCGTAATAATTAACATATTCTACTTGGTGGGAGAGGTCCTGAACAACTACATCTGGGATACTCAAAAATGTGAGTATAGTTTTAGGAATATGAAATACACTGTCGGGACTTGAGTATGCTCTCCTGGAAGTGGAGAAGGTTTTAAGCTGGCTAAAACAAAGGAGGATGACAGAAGTTCCACTGAAACATCATGCTTGCTTGCTTTTAAAAGCAGCTGGATGAACAAAGTGGCTGCTGGAGAGCATGATGAGCTATGAATATGTATTCTTTTTTATAACTTCCAATACTAATTTAAGAGCTGTTGGCAATTACCTGAGAGCTTTACAACCCACTTGGTTTACAACCCACTTATTAGCTGATGAACCCATTAAATGCAGCCAGAATAAAGCATCATTCTGTGGGAATGCTGTTAATGGTAAGCTTAAACTTAGAAATAAAAATGTATTTTTTTAGTATTTTCATGTATAAGGTGTTTTCTGCCTACAAATTTAGTCAAGGAAAATGGATATGTTCATGTCAGTAAAACAGGAATGAAAGATCACCTTACTGCAGGGTAAACATAGCTGTGCAGACTCTACATCATCTACCCTGCCTAGGCCACCCATTGCTGAGTAGAGGAAGAGGGAAAATAAGACAAACACAAGATTAAAAGTAGTTTCCTTTAATCTATGAAGGATGTTTTTAATTTATCAAATTGCCTGAAATAAGCAAACAACATTCATAATTGCCACAGTGGCAGATCACAACTGGAGTGAAATCCATGCTCCGTGGGAACTCTGTCATTGCATTCATTGGGCCCATAACACATTGGGACCATATGAAGAGTCTCCATCCCCTTTTGGGAAGCTTAAGTGTGCACTGGTTCATACGCTGTAAATGCACATGGTAGTTTATTGCACACACAAATGTCTTTTGACAAGTCCTCCAGTACTAGATAGAACCTAATGCCAGAAGCTCAAAGCAGTTTTACTTGCTGTTTGCTCATATTAGCACCTGGGTATGAAGTGTCTTTTTGGTTTTTTTCTAGAACAAGTGATAATTGGTCACAGTGTTCAAGTCTGGTTTTCAGTCCTCAGTTTGATGTCACATGCATATCTGTGTAACTTACTTAATTTATGAAAGTAGTTTCTCAAAAAGGCAGCCACAAGGAATAATTTCACTAGACCTAAGTCCTATATATGAAGAGTAATAATGTGGTGAAGAATCACATGTTCTTACCAAGTCATAAATAAGTAAATAATGGATAATCTCCCTCACTATTCCACAGAATGCATAATAAAATCTCTGATTCTTGTGGCCCTCCACCCTAGAGGAGCTAACATCAGTCGGGTTGTTCTTCCAACCTCTTCCAAGGTTCACCATGGCCTTATTATCCTCTCCATAGTTTACTTGATTTGGTTAAAGAATATTGATCCAGAGTCCTTTGTGGCTCAAGCACTTGCAAACCAGACAATGTCATGAGTCACCTGCTAGTTTGCTGTGCTTTAAACACTTTGTAAAAACCTAACCTGAAGTGTGTGTGACAGGCACAGCACAAACAGCAGAGATGTAAAATAATGCCAGTCTATCACCATGTGAGACTTGGGAAAATATTATTTGAAAACTGTACGTTTAAAAGGGGCTTTTGAGCAGTAAGTTTGCTATTCAAAGCAGTCTGCCATGAGAAGATTTCTGGGGTGAGAGGGGGTTGTTTTGGGTTTGGATCTTTTCCCTTTTCCTCTGGAGATGCATTAAATGAAACCTCACTACTGACAAAATGATTTGCAGTTAGTTTTTCCAAGTTCAGCCACAAACATGGTAGGCAAGGAAAAATTTGCCCTTTGTACAAGCCAGTGTCTGTCCACAGTTTTGAGGGTATCTGCGTTCCTGCCAAACTATTTGATGCATCTGCAGTAGAGTGCTTCAGAAGAAAGGAAAGAGGCTCTTTTTAAAAGGCAAATAAAACAGCTCATTTAAAACTATTGGAAAAGTTCCTTCCAGCAGAAAGCAGAAGGCTCAAGATTGGCTCTGGAGCAGCCTTGTAAACCCACTGTAATCTTTTGGACCCAGCCTCTTGTTTTGGTTGTTAAACCTTCCACTGTGGCTTTTCCATTGCGTTGGTTTGCCAGCAACACCCAGGGCCATTGTACTTGGGCTGCTGGCAGTGCGCAGACCCGTTTGTTTCCATGTTCCTTCTTTCAGCAAGACAGCTCTGCAGTTGTGCTTTCTAACTGCAGATGGGTCTTGTTATTTCCCATATTGAAATTAATTAACTATGTTTTTAAAGTGACTTCCGGTGTACTGACCATCCATGTGTATATTGTGTTAGCAGGTGATCTTACTTGTGACTGGATTTTCCTCTCAGCATTCTCAAACATTGCTCCTCTTTTGCCGTCAGTCCTCAGAAGTCTTTCTTTTCCAGCCTGCAGCAGGCCTGAAAGCCTCCAAAAGAAATATTTGTATTTGAGATGTCTGGCAGAGAGGGCTTAGTCAGAAGAACAATACTTTTGTCAGATACCAATAGTAATTCATTGTCCGGGAACAGGCATATGAAATCGCTGAATGTTTTCCTTGCCAGAAAAAACATAATCTGCTGCCCAGCCCAGACTTTGCTCAGCGTAGAAAAGAGATAAGTCCTGCAGCAAGGATACGTTCTTTAAGGAGCCCTACACTCAGTCCAGCCCTCCTGATATTACTGAAAGACAGGGCCAATACTGGGCGAGACAGGCACCCTGTTAACAGGAATTGATTCTTCATTCTTGTACTCTCAAAAAAAGGGAGGTGTACTTGCAAATATTTAAAAATCCAATACTGAAATGGAGGAGGGATTAAAGTTACTGAATTCTGAAACACAATTTTAAAAACTTGCTTTCAAATAAAGTCGGCTGCTTAGCTTCAGCTATAGTAACATCTACTTTAATTTGCTTGTAGGTAAGCAGAGGAGGTGAAGGAACTAACTGTTCCCAGACCCCTGCAGACGTCAAAGGCTGAGCGTGCAGCGGGGGGTTAGGCTGGTTTGAAAATGGGAGGGAGGGAGGGAGGACTGTGCGGCTCATTACTGGACAACCACTGCCATCAGGTGTGCAGATGCTCTTTCCATTCACAGCAGGTGAGGTAACACATGCGAGAGCATATGAGCAAGTAGGGGAGAAACAACAGCAATAAAGGGAAAAGGAAGATTAATGCATTAGAAGAACCTAAGTAAACTCTTCATTTTTATTCATTGACAGGTTTTTTTTTAAACTGTTCTCCATATGTTTTCAGGTATTGAAGAAGGCAAAGAAAAGCCAAAATTGGACTGAACAATAGAGGCGACATGGAGGATTGTTTATGGCTCCATGGAAGATGTCTCATCCCCCAACAGAGGCTGGCATGGAGAGGAATCTTTTTGAAAGGAGGAAGTTTAATGGGCCCTCTGCTCAGTGCAAGGCTATTTTGGGGTTTTATATGGAGGGAAAATGATTTTAGCTAATAATAATAATAATTTTTCAACCTTCTTTCCTATTTCTCCATACTTGCGTGTGACATACACATATAGGATGTATATTTCTCTCCACAACATTCTCCATGTGCATTTCTTGCATCAAATAAGTCATTAAATCATTACATCTTTTCACTTCCACCAAGAAGAACAATGAGTCCCTTCTCTGTATTGTTTGAGAACAGCTTAACCAGATAGGTCTAATATGGGGAAAGAAAACAATCCTATATATTTCAAAGTACAGTGTAAAAATACAGTAGAAGTTAATTGCATGAATGTATCTGAAGAAGAATTCAATCTGACTGAAATATTAATGTAACAACACTATGTAAGAGCTGCCTTAAATCATACCTGTTAATAATTTTATCAGTCCAGTAAAATCTTATTTGCGGTGTTAGGACTATCTGAATATGATGCAACTTTTCTTAAAAAGGCCTAAATAAAGATCAAATTATCCTGTGTTTCTGTTTCTCCATGCTGATTCTTGAAATTCTAGATGGATTGGTGGCATTTGAATAATTTATTTTCAGGTTTTCCAGTGCCAGCTGTAGATGATATTATTTCTACATGAAGATTTTTGTATTTTCCTAGTACAAGACCTGATCCTGCGTTTTCAAGTTTTAAGTTCTCAATAGATGGGCTGAGCTGTTAGTGTTGTATCAGCAAGAGCATTTAAGCCTTACTTCAGGCATGTAAGCAAATGTTTAAAGTTAAACATATGCCTGTTTGTATTAGGAATTCATTTGCAAAAAACTAGTGATCATTTAAACTTGGCAGGATTCTGTTTAATTGTCAATCAAGAAGGAACTCTAGTAGGTAGAAAAATTACCTAGATTTAAAATAAAGTGAATGGGATCATTTTCAGCAATAAACTACTTAATTAAAAGTAATTTTAAGATCCAGGTGTTTAGGTATCCACATCACATATTTATTCATTAGTGTATTTAGAGGTATTTATTTTAACACATGTAGAACATTCAAATATGTATGTTAATATATGATTTTTATTGAAGGGATTTCTGCAGAGTTTCAATATGAATTAACCGTGTTTCTGCTCTGGAACAGTTCTGAGGGGAACTGATCTTATGAAACTCGTGACATGCCTCCACAGTATTTTTTAAAATATATTTATGTACACATAAAAACAGTGCACAAGTTCAACAATGTGCTTTTAGTTGGTTTCCTTTAAAAGTAAGGCTCTGTGGTGATATTAGCTTTGTCTGTCTGTCCTCTCATTAATTTTTAATTTGTTGATCAGAGTTGCATAATTTCAAAGCTAGGCAAGCTACTAGAAAGTTCATGGAAATAAGTGGCCAGATGAAGGAGCTCCTCTGCTGGTCCCCCAGAGGGAGAGGACAGGACGCACAAAACCAACAGAATTTGGAAGCAAATCAGCTGTAGCCAAGTAGCATTATTGTAGGGATGTTAAAGTTCTGCTGAACCTGAGCTGTGCATTACATATGCACAGTAATTCTGCAACATGGTTACTCTATCAATAGATAACTGAGGCTTGATGGTAACAGATGGTTGTTATTGGAGGTGATGTCTGTTATTTGCCATAGGCTTTCAAAACTCAGGAAGGAAAGCAAACGTGGATTCAGTGGTGTTCAGAGGCCTAGGAACTGTTTGAAGTCACTGCTTCTGAAAGCTGTGGTAGCACTTTAAAGGACTGGTGGACAATTAATGTGCTGAGGAATCTGGCTGTACTCTCAACAGCAGCAGCAGTAGCAGTGACAGACATCGCATTGTGAGAGATTATCAACTGCAGCATAGGGTGGAAAGCCCAAAGAACGGACCCTGTTGACTTGTCACTGAAGAACTTGCATAACTCATGCTCTCCTGTTAAGTCTAGGGCATTTTTGCCTTTTTTTTTTTTTTATTTCACAGCGATTATTTCTTTCACTGAATTCAAGAATTCATTCTGTTGGAAGGAATGTGTTAAAAATAAATGCCAAAGTGCCACACAGCTGTACGCATTCTGCTAGAGCATACTCTGAATGTCTCTGCTGTATTTTTTGCACTACTGAATGGCTGAGACCTCAAAAACTGGCTGTTGATGGAAAGATTCCTCTTCCTCAGCAAGTTTTGCACCTGCTCAAGATAAGTTTTTCTTCTAATACCATGTCATTTTAGGTGACATTGGAAATGTAGTAAGACTATAAAGAGAATAGAAACATCAGAGCTCAAAATTGCATAGCTGAATCCATAGGTAGGTGTCCAAGTGACAGAACTCCCTTTCGTAGGTACAGCATAGGGACACTTAACATTGTCATCCCTCCTATCTGTGAATTTGTGAATATTCAGCACCTCAAAAAAAAAAAAATAGACTACCAAGCTTAGATCTCAGTTAAGTCCCTGAGGTTGGCCATATTAGCCAAAGGCAATTTATGTGACACAAAATGTGGTGGGTTTCATTTGGTTTGAGGAAATTTATAGTATTCCAAGGTTTGAACTCAATTTGTCTTCTCACACCTCAAAAAGTTCTCCAACTCCTATGAGCTTTGAATCATCATATTTAAAGTCAAAAACATCTTAGAGCATTAAATCCAGCCTATGATGTATGAACCATGATACAAATAATTTAGGGGCCTGTGTACCCAGGGAGCGCTTTTCTAGACTGTGTTCATTCCCCTTAGAATTGCACCATCCATCATTCTTAAGAAGGATGATGGATGAATGATGACTAAAGTAAAAGTCACTTGTAAGCTTGCCAAATTTCAACCATCTTGGCTGAAATTGTCCCTGAAAGGTATTTCTCTTGGGGGAACTATTTTTCTAGTGGAAAACTTTTTGTCAGAAAAAGTCATCTATTTCAAAGTGCAAGTCTATGAAAAAAAAAAACAAAAAACGATGCCTGGAAAACTTTTCTCTACTTTATTCTTGCTGTGGAGTTGGGTCTTTGGAAGAACAATAGCATTTATGTTGGTAACACTTCTGAATTTATTGGGAAAATCTATTAGGTTTGTTCCAAGATTTAGAAAAAATATGCCTGCACTTCCTTGTAGTACACAGGTAGTTCTCCAAAGTGTTTTATCAAATTCGGGAATGATCCATCTTGTGGCTGAACAGGATTTTCCCTACTGTCCCTGAGCCATTGGCTTTCTCCAGGCATGACTACCCATGACACTCCAGAAATGGTGACCCCGACTTTGATTCCCATGTATTGTCAATTCTGCCCCAAAGCTGATGCAAATAAAGCTGCCTAGACCAAATATGAAGGACGCAAAGCTTCGATAAAAACATGTGCAATGAGAATAGATTCTAGATGGATAAACTAAGTGAAAAAACTCTACCTTTTCCCTTGAGGACTGCAGTAAAATTAAATTAGTAACATTTGTTGAGCATTTCATAGCTGTAATGATAAACCACATAGAAAATTTTGTGAAGGAATCAGTTTTGTTGTCAGAGAAGAACATAGCGTGCAGTAAATAAGGCAGGCTGCCACACCTTCAACCACGAGATAAAAACAAAGTACAGTTTCATCATTCAGTGAGCACCATCCATCATGAGCTATGAATGAGGCATAGGAAAAAATATTGTGTGATCATCTAATTAAAGGCAATATCATAATTCATACTCACAAGGGGCCAAATTAGGTTGAACAGACGGCCTTAATTCTGACATTACTTCACTCTTGATTGCCTGACTTTGAAATCTTAATAATACTCTCTTGACTTAGTATAGAACACATGAAAAAAAAGGGATTTTTTTTTTTTTTTAAGGCTGGTTAGAAATTCTAGCCACAGAGTTGCCATGAATGTCAGTACTGCTGTATACCCTATTTGGCTTTAGAAAGCTCATCCTCACATTTTGCATGCATTTAGCTACCCCAAAACATATGCGCAGTTCCCAACCACTCTGTCACAAAGAGGTTGCCATAAGTTGAAAACTTTTGCCACAATTTCAAAATTAAATTATTTTAGTCTGGTTTACATTGTGTGTGATAAAACCATAATTTGCTGAATCTGTTTAGCAACCATTGCCTTATTTTAAAGGAAAATGACAAGTATTTTTCCTAATTCTAAGTTGATTCCTTGTTTTTCTGCCCACATGAGTACTATTAGCTAAATTACCACCAGTCCACGTCAAAGCCAGTAGGACACTGTGAGCAGACTGAAAAATGGCTAACCATTCTGCAGGCTCCCACGTGGCAGCTTGTAATGACAGTGTATAAGGCATACGCTTCTTATTTCATTTTTTCCTATTGAATTTCCTATTCAAAAACTATTTAAAATCCTAACAACAATTTCTTCTTCACCTTTTATTTTCTGTAAAGATTGGTTAGTCTGCAATGCTCTTTGGTAGCCTTTGAAGACTTGGATACTGTTAGACTGAACACTGAAAGGATTTGTAATCTAAAACTTGAATCAGAGTATAGTCCTGAAGAGACCATCTACTTGAGGTTAGCATCACTGAGGTAGGTGTAGTGTTCCTGCCCTGGGAGTAAAGGAGCAAGCAGTAGGATAGGTGCAAGGTGAGGTCTTCTCTGAATGCAGCCTTGGACGAGTTCTGCTACTAACCCTGTCTTTTACTATTCCCATGTTTCATGTGAACAGGAGCAAATGTTTGTGACAGGTGTTTTCCATCTGCAGCAGCAAAAGAAAGCTCCTAATCAAGGCATAGTGCATGCTAGTAGGAGAGGTCATCTCAGCTAGGGTATCCCAGCTGCTCTGCTCTGTTCCTGGGGTTCAATGCTTCCCACACTGCTGTAGCCAGCCACTTAAACTGGGGTCACCGGTGTTGCAGGGAAGGAAAGAAACTTGGGAGTTCTATTATACATTTGGGCTGTTAGTTCGGTGCAGCATGTGTGTATGTGTTGTAAAAGTGCAGGTGTTGTCAACTTGTCTGACTGTAGTACCAAACCTGGGGTCTGACTGTGGCAGAAGTCCCAGGAAAAAAAGCAGTTGCAGGTTTGACTGGTCAACTGTCTACAGTGGCGATGATCCAGCCTCTTTCTGAAGCAAGAGAAGCAAAGGGGAAATGAAATCAGCCTGGAAAGTAGAAAGATCTAGCTGTTGACATCTGCTTAGAAATGTACTTAGGTGTGTGCTGAACTCCAAACTCATGCACAGCTGCTTTTCAGCGCAGGGGCTTTGCTGAATGAGGGGGCAAGCCGGCTGGCAGGTGGGATGCTTTCTGTAGTGCTTCTAATGACGTAATGAAATGAAAGAGCTTTTTGTGCTTAGAGTGAAAATGGGCCTTTTGGGCATAGTGACTTCCTCTTACTTCTATTATTAAGTAACTCTAAGAAGAACAGAACTGTCCAATTTACAGACCATAAACATCAAATATATTTAACGTATATTCTCCAAAATAAGCAATTTTATTTTTATCAAAAATGCACTCTGTTTTGTTCAAGTAACAGATGGAAATCAATGGACTTTAATGTAACCCAGAAGAGCAAGTTGTAGTCTTATTCCCTTAAGTGCCCTTCTCTTGTTCAGACCGCAGCTGTAAAGGGATTTGAACCTCAACACAATAAATGCCAGTACAGAAATTTGAAAGGTAGGCCACAGACTTCGTGGCCCACCGGGGGAGTTATCTGCTGTTCCTTAGAGCTGTGTAAAATGAGACAGAAGCTAAATAGCAACTTTTTCATATAATTCATATTGTAGCTAGTCATGGTGTCCAAATCCAACATTTTATATAAAGGTTGCGTATTAAAAAGTAAACATCTACCATTAGGCTGGAGAAGTATCTCCACAGTGTGCATTCTAAATATAGAGATTGTTCCGGTACAGTCAGTACTAGGACATAATATCTCTTTGCTCTTTTAATATGCAGATAGTCCCTGCTCTATGTATATCGTGTACATAAAAGTTAAACACACACACGCATACAGATATACATATGCACACATACGTGTATACACACAGACACGTGATCTTCTGTGGAAACAAATAATAACGGTCAGAAGTTAAATGGCAGTTACATGCTTAACATGGAAAGAAGTCAGGCACTGTGAAAGGTATCATTCTTGGCATGAGCAGCAATCCCACCATACTCCAAACTGGCAGCTTCTTGTGCTCGCACTTTTCCCTTTGAACGAAGGCTGATGAGCTGCCAACCATCCTGCCCACAGCAATAGGGACAGCCTGTGGCTGCAGTGCTCTGCATTTCTGGATGTTTAATTTTGCGGGCAGAGCAGTGCCTGGCTAACTTTCTACACATCATCGTTGTAGTTTTTTTACTATGTAAAATAAAATAAATTGTTCTTATTTAATAATGGTTCCCAATTTGTCTTCTAAGTTTACACCTCACAGATATAATGGGATAAAAGGATAGGTCACCCCTCTTCTGCTACTGGTATTAAGCTGCAAACCACTTTCTCCTGAGGTGGCTTAACAGAACAGGAATGTTATTAGTCATAGAGGAAGAAAAGGCAATTAAACACAATACTTAGAGAGACAGCAAAAATTATGATAGCGGAGGACCTCAACTGCCTTTACGTAGTCTGGCCAAGAGTCACCACGAGACAAGTTATAAAGAAGGAATTTCTTGAATGGTTATTTCTTGGAACGAGCAGCTGTGGAGTACACAAAGGCACGGAGGGCTCTCAAGTCTGGGTGAAGCTGAAGAGCTTGTTGGAGATGTAATTCCACCTGAGCCATTAAGCAATACTGACCACAGCTTAATTACCTTCACCCTGCCTGGGGAAGATAAGGTACCAAAGCTTTGTTCAGTGACCCGAACCACTGGAGAGGAGTAGTGGGGAGGACAGGGGTGTGGGTGGGAGGAAAATATAAAAAGCTGTCACTATCTGAAGATGACTTACCTCCAGCAGACTGTTAAACAAAGCAGCTCCCTTGGCACAGAGAGGAAGAGCTTCTGCCACCCAACAGGAACATTTTGCAGTGCTGGGGAGCTGTGTAAGAAAGAAGACCAAGAGAAGATAAACTAGCCTTGTTAGAAAAATCACCTCACTTAGGTGTAGGCCACAGCTAGGTGCATCTCCAGTCCAGAGAGAAACACTCAAAGTGGGTTTTGGTCTCTCTCTGCTGAGGCCATGAAGTTATGCAGGATTTTGAGCCCATTCCTTGGAAAAAGAGCTACTGAGGCCAACCCTTGTGTAGAAATGGTGCCATAGGCATCCTGCCAAGGACAGCACAGTCTGTAAAATCCCAGGTCTGAGTAAAAAATATGTAGGCATGTGACAGTATGTTGTGATACTTTTAATGTCAGAACCGCTGGTGGGATAGGCATAGTTAGAGGCACATATATATAGTGGAATAATTATATTCCAACTATTTCTAGTGTTAGGGCTTTGGAAGGGAGGCACAATACTGAATAAGTGCTAAGCTTAGAGAGAGGTCTACTTGGTGGCTTATGACACAATTAAATCAAGAACACATGTAAAGTCAAGTACCTGGCTGCCACTGCTGTCAGGGTTACAGAGGTGGTGTTACTGCACAGTGTTGCAGCATCCTGTTTGTACTGGCCCACAACTTAGCCCTGTGTGATGTGTGGTACTTCTCCTTCAGCGCAAAGTCCACGTAGCCCAAGCCATCCCAGGGGTTAGCCAGACCTTGGCTGAAAACACATACAGTATTCCACTCTGCTTGTGAGCTTGGCTCCTACCTCGGGCGCCATATATATATTGACATGTGCCATAGGTATGGTTGGCGTGTGTGCCTGGAGATTTCAGACTAACTCAAAGGAAGAAAAAAAATAAAATAAAATAAAATAGATGCAAGGCTGTGTTTAATAGAGCATTAATTATGCAAGTGCTGGAAGAATTCTAGTTCCTTTCAGCACTTTTACTCAGAATTTAGATTCTGCTGGGTATACTTAATTTTTTAAAACCCTCTACATTTTTCAGTTTACACATTTGCATAGCGTAGGACTACTGTCAGGAACATATATCTGCAGATCTGGGGCATGAGCTGTTCTCATCATTTCAGTGGGATGGAGAAGAGAAAACAGTTCAAAGGAGGAGGATGGGGGAAGGGAAGCATTTCCATATTTTTTTTAAGGAATCACAGGCAAGTGTGTCAATCATGAGACATAGTTCTCTCTTTATTATTGTCAGGAATACAAAAGTTCACAGAGCACATGTGTGAGAGGGTGCTGTGCTGCCTTGACTACATGATCTGCATGATACATGTCAGAAGATGGGAATGTTGCTATGGCAATTCTTCCCTCTCCTGAATACTAAGTTGATGAAGAAGCCAGTCCACAATCAGGCAGGCTCACTTATGAACTTGTCCGCTTGGAGAAGCTAAATGCTATTTATAGTTTCTCTTAAAAGGAGACAACATTGTTTTCTGCCCAGGCCTCTTAAGGCCCTGAGTCACAGTCCTATATTCCCAAGGTTTCTGTGATTTGGAAGCTGCTGAAGGCAGAGATTTAACAGAATTTTGTGCTGAAGACTATTGGGGTTTTCCCTCAGCTTATACAGTGTCCTTCAATTTCCAGCTTGCTAAGGCAACAGACAGACAGGGCTTTCTGCATGTCCAAAAGTCACCTTGCTGTTTTATAAAGTTCTGGATCAAGTAATCCATGAAACTTTACTTTCAATCTGTAGAGGGGTAGCTTCCTGCCATTTACATTCCCCTACCAACCTTTTAGCTGGGCAGCCCTTAGAGCCTGTCCTGTCCTTGCTTGTACTATCAAGCCTTTCCCACTGTGCTGCGTGGGTACTGTGATGGGAAAGTTATGCCTTTACCACTGGCTTTCTTAACTGCACCTTTGATTTCCCTTAGTAATGTTATCTCTGTTTTGCTTCCTGCCCTAAAAGTCTGTATAGCACTGATGTGTGGAACTGAAGCAACTGGTAGCTCCATTGCGGAGGTGGCAAACTTCAGCAGATGCAGGGATTCCTGTATCACAATGTTTCCTGTTGCCCAGCCCAATCATGTTTTCTGGGAGCAGGGTCTGATTTCAGTTATTGTCCTTATACTTAACTTTCATTTTGTAAGCTGGAATTTTCACTGCAAGGGAATTCAGGCTAAATACTGAGGGGAAATATTCTAAGATGGCTCAGGCACTCCAAAAATGAAGATAAGGGAAAAGAGATTGTATTGTCCATGTTAAAAGAAGTTCCTTCAAATTAATTATCTATCTCATTATTTTTATTTTGGGCTTTTTTCCTTTTTTTTTTGGTCAGGGTGGATACTGCTCTAGGGAACTGTGCAGTGAGGGAGGATGTAAAAGCCTCATCTGATATGCCATAAATGAGGCAGGACAGCATAGGAAAATAAAGAGGGGGGGAACCTGAAGCCTGACCTGCAGAACCAGATGCTCTGCTGATGTGTGTGGTGCTGGATAAGCTATTTAATTTTGCCATTTTGCAGTTGGCTAGTAACTTTTTTTATAGTTTGAAATGTTTATTTAGCACCTCCTGTGGGCTCTAAAAGTACTAAAACAAATGAGTTCTGCAAAAGCAAATGAGCAAGGCAAAAGGTATCACTGAAAATCATGGCAATCTATATACCAAATCACCCCAATATCCACCTCAAACAGAGAATGTACCCAGCATATGGCTTTATTTGTTGCTTCAGTGTCCAGCTATAAAGTAACAAAGCCAACAGAAAATATAACAATCTGTCATGGGGAGAAACATGACCAAAAGAGCAATAAAGGAGAAACTATATGTCAAGTTTTATACGTGTCCACAAATTCCGATAAGACCCACTGAAGTCTCTCAGACAAGTCACAGGTTGGTGTAGATGAAGAGGCATCTGCAAATACAGGACATCTTTGGAAACTGCAGGAGCAGGTGCTCTCTAGAGAAATGTGCATTCCTCATGTAGCATTCTTTTTTTTTTCTTTGTAGGAACAAGAAATAAATGGAAGAATTTCAAAGTTAAGGCTTAGCTCTGCAATGCATATGCAGGCATAATTTAGACACACACCCCCCCCTTCAAAATCTCATTGACTTAATTATTTATTTTTGTGTCTGGTTTCTACTGTGTTCATCAAGAGATCATTGCTCAGTCCAGCTGTTCTGAGGTTTGTGATGCCCATCTGACTCAGAGGCAGAGCTTCAAACCACAGTGGCCGATACAGAGATGTCAAAATTTTCCACAGGACGTCAGAGTGAAAAGCATTTACTTGTTTAGCAGGATTAACATGGATAGGATGCATAGCAGTTTGCAGCCACTCAGACCTAGGATTCTTAAACTTTGCTCTTTCTTCTTTCTTTTCCATCTGAGCTCATTCTGTTTCCAGAGTTTTAAAGGATGAACTTCAGAAGCCACCCCTACTGCAGGTACTTTCCATGTTTCTGAGGGAGTGAGCCAAGAAAAACAGCAGATGAAAATAATTTTCCTACAGTGTTCTGCACCAGCTAGGAAAGAAGATGAACTGCAGCAGAAAATTTGCTGACAATGTTAGTATATGGCGCAGCTCACCCTGCTGAAGGGGGACCAGAATACTCTACTTTCTGATGGGCAGCATTGCCATGTCTCTGGGTTGTGATGTTGTGCCACAGCTTACCCAGAGCAGATGTGGGTGCCATGTCTGGAAGGACTGAAAAGTTTAGATTTCCCTTTTCAAAGACCGGCTTCTACCTCATGCTGCTAAAAGCTGCCCGTGACCGCGAAGAATCATCTGGGACGTGACCATGAGAGCTTCCTCAGCTGCACTATTTGCAGGCTGCCTGCCTCTAGCGACCGCAGCATGACCCCTTTGCTTTCCTCACCAAAGCTAAGAATCACTTGCCCTTCCCTGGAAGGGCTCCTCAGCGTTCACAGCCCTGAAAAACCACAAGAGCTGGAGAAAAATTAGATTTATTCAGAAAGAGGGTGTGAATCCAATTAGAGCAAAATAAACAGTCTACATGACACATTTCTTTCTCACCTCTGCAGAAGCTAATCTAGCTAATCCCTTTGTGTTGTAACAGGAAAATAATCGATACCTCACAACTGTGTAGTCGGTATCAGAGGGTGCAGGCAGCAAACACCAGCTGTCCGGGCCTCCGGCCCATCCAGCTCTGCCTTTGTTACTGAGCCAGCAGCTGCCTCTGCTGCGTCCTCAGACTTTCTGCTGTGGTGCCTACACGCACCGTCTTGGGGCCACATCTCATTTTCTTATTCCCAAATAAGCATTCCACTTTGCTGCCGTGATGCGAGTTTCCTAAATAAGAAGATGTTCTGGGAAAGAGATCTTCCTATGTGCTCTTCAGAGGAGACAGTCATTTCTTTCTGCAAGCATGGCATTTGCACAGGCTGCACTGACATCCTGTGGCTTGATTTCCCTGCCTGGAAGGAGCATGAAGGGACACCTCCGACCCCTTTGCCAGTCCCCTCTGCCTCCCCCCTCTGCTCCCTGCAGGTCATTGGTGCCCTAACCAAACCCTCTGGGAGGAGAAGGGGCACCTCTCCCTTGCTGGCTCCAGCACCTGCTGCCCACCATGCCAGGCTGGTGGACAGAAGACCTGATCTCACCACAGCTACCACTTACCCAGAAACCACTGCCTGGGGAGCAAGTGACTGTCCCTCCCTGGGCTTTTCAGTGTCCCCTGAATCACTGCCCACAGCAGCAGGACTGGGTGAGGATGAGCTGTAGTGACCCATCACTGGGTGGTGTGTTGCTGGAAGAGCAGTGGCTTTTTAAAGAGAAAACTGATGGAAATCCCTCACGTACCCCCAACCTCTGCCCACTGGGACTCAGGTAGGGCCTGGATGGCACTCACCACACACATTCAGGGCACCAAGCCCTGTCAGGGGGCTTCAAGGGTCTGCAGCAGGCTGCATCCCCCAGTCCGGGCTCAGACACTGCGCAAAATAACACCCAGCCCCATCAGAAGTTGAGTTTAATTTTACCTTCCCCTAGGGAACAGCATTAATCTGTAACTTTTTAGGCATCACTTGATCAGCTGAATAACAGCTATTAGCTTTGGACTCTAGGCATTTTTATGAGATATTAGTTCCAGGGCTTGTGGTTTGGCATAGAAAGCATATTATTCACACACAAAACAACTGCATTAAAATAACATTAGGAATCTGGCTTAAACTGACAAAACCTAGGAAACTCAGAACTAAGGCTGACAGTATGTCCTTAACTCACCCACCTTGTGCCTGGTACGGCAGCTTGAGCAGTACGTTGGACCCGCCAGCCATGGCCCCTGCCACCCCCGGCCCAGCTGTTCTCCACTCCTCATGTCCAGGGAGGAAACGTGGCTGCACATCAACCACAGCCCCACCATCCCCAAGAACCAGCAAACCTACCTTTGTGCCATGGAGTCCTTGACCAGTCAGACAAGATTTAGGACTTCAGTGTAATGCAGCCCTTTTCTGTGTGCCTCCACTTACAGAGCCAGGTTTCCTCTCCTGTCACCAGCATCACCGTGGTCAGAGCAAAAATTGCTAAGAAAGCAACACAGGGTGAGGAGGAACTTGTCTGGCGTGTGACCAGGGGTAAAACATAAGCCAGACAAGAAAATCCACATGGTGCCTCGCTTTGACCTGCCCTTGATTTGCTTTGATTGATCAAAGTACCGCAGCCAGAATGAAATGCAGCCAGGGCGGTGACTGCCAGGTCATGCTGGGGATGGGGCTCATCTGTGGAGGCTGGATGGAACCCCAAGAGAAGCATGTGGGCCTTTCTAAAACCCACCAGGCAAAAATCCTCAGCCCAGAAAACACCTTCTAATACTCACTTTGTGTATCGCCTTACAGTGAGGGCACTGAGGCCAAGAAGTAACACAGGGAACACAGGTGGCTGTCACCAGAGCTGAGGCAGGGAGGGGAACTCATGCATGAGCCGTGCCAAAGGGCTTCTCTTTCACAGGGCCTTCAGTCAGAGGAAGCCACATTGCATATCGAGAAATTTGTTCCATAGCACTCAGTGGCTGAATAATGAAGGAAGGTCCCCAGAAGGGTGATGCAGTGGGTCAAAAAGCAGCAGTGCTGGAGGCATTCCCAGCCCAAACATCTGCTGTGCTCCTGTTTTTCCCCCCAAAGCCCTGCCCTTGGTCACAGGACACAAACATCAAAATGCTTACCTGGCCACTGGATTTCTGGAAGGTGTATCTGAGCTTTGGAAAAGGTGATCTCAGCTCCAGCATATTCGCTGCAAAAGCAAGCAAACAAAAGCAGCTGCCTTGGCAGTATCCCAGCTCACATACTGCAAGAGAAGAATCACCACAGGGCCCTAGGAGGGACCAACCTGCCCACTCCTGGTGACAGACTGGCATGGCTCATTTTACTTTTTTTTTTTTTCCTCCACAGCCAGGTATTTGCCTCCAAATAGCAGTAAATCAGCTCCTCTAAAAGCATGTTTGAAAGCAGCTTCACTTCTGCTCTACCCATTCCTTTTATTTATGAGCTCTGCCATCTTGTAGGAAGCAACCCAAGGTGTTCATGCATGAGGCCTCTCTCAAGGATATACCACATTAAAAAAAAAAACACAAGCAGAAGGTAGCAGCCAAAAAAAAAAACCCAACTCAAAATTGTGTTCAAGTTGCGAGGTTGTCACACTGCTCAGGAAAAAAGGGTGCACCTTAACCATATTGGGTGTGATTTTTTCTTCTCAGTGAGGTGAGAAAGAAGTTTGCTATTCCCATCATGGAAGCAAAACAAATAATTTTTTCCTTTCCCAGCAAAGGCAAAGGCAGCTGAACTTAGCTCTGTGCTTTAACTTGTGTGCCATAAATGAACACATTCCATCGCTGGCTGGCATTTGCAACAGACCACAAACACAGTACTACACCTGGCACCAAATTTGTGTTTCAGATCAGAATTGAGACCTTCTGGTGATAAGATGAAGAACGCTTGTTCTCTGGACGTCCTGTCCCAGAAATGCTGTAGCTAAATTTACTATAGAATAATTCCAGTTTGATTCTTAGGAGTTCTTTCAATTAAAAATAAATGTTTTGTTTGTTGTGGAACCATTCTCCAAACATAATTTGAGACCCCAGCATTATGCTTCCTTGGTCTTCTTATAAAGTTGCTGAGTGTCTCCAAGTCTCAGAGTACAGCCAGTGCCATGGGTACTCACTGCTTCGGAAAGACAGGTGAAACGAGTCAGCACTGCATGACGCAGGGTCTGTGTCCACGACATGCAAGTGATGGCCATGTGTGAATAAACCCCAATCCTCTGCTGTGCTGCCTAAAGAAAAGAAAGCTGAGCCTAAGAATAGCAAACGGCAAAATCCACCCCATATTGGGCCCACCCTGCACCATGGAGCCCACGGGACCTGTTACAGAGCAGACACCTGTGCCTTCCACGCCCTGCAGCTGCAAGGCGCTGTACGGTGGGTGCCTCCCCTGTGCATGAGCATATGCTCGTCCTTTGGATTTCACGAGATAGATGCTCAGAGCTGTGGCAGTGGGTGTCTTTGTGATGGAAAGTACATGCAGATGTACACGTATGGGCAGTGCTTTTACAGAAAATGATAGAAAATAGGCCTGGGTGGGTTTTCATGGGCCACCTGGTGGGATCTGTTTTCCCACCCATGCACATCTGCAATCCTCACACATAAGTTTTTACCAGAAAATGAAAAGAGGTTGAGACTCCAGGTCTGTGCATCTTACTAAGTACACTGTGCCCCTTCAAAATATAGTTTAAGTGGCAGGTGATTTTTTCCCTATTAAGGAAGACTTAAGAGTGACTGACAAGATCTGCTTTCACAGCTCTTGTTCCTGCCAGTCAAATTACTGAGGACAAGAGTGAATAGTGCGTACTTAGAAAATGTATTTTTAAAGTTGGGCTTTGACTGAACAGTAACTTCATGAAAAAGTGAAGCTTCCCCTTCGCAACGAACTGTGATTGAAATACAGCAAACTAAACAGAGGGGGGGAAAAGGCATAATAAAGAAAGAAAGCTATAAAACAAAAAGGCATTTTTGCCAGACGTGCGCCAGCACCCTATACCCTCTTCTCAGGCTTGGGATCAAAGCTGAGTGCTCATACCTGAGGGCTCCAACCAGAAGGGATAGGCAAGGAAGGAGAGGCAGTGAAATGGCCCTGTATGTTAAGAAGTGTTTTGATTGTCTAAAGCTTAATGATGGTGACAATCAGCTTGTGTGTTTGTGGGTAAGAATCAGGGGAGAAGGCCAACAAGGCAGATATCATGGTGGGAATTTGTTATAAAGCCACCCAGCTAGGATGAAGAGGCAGACAAAATATTTCATAAGCAGCTGGGAGAAGTCTCACAATTGCTAGCCCTTGTTCTTCTGGGGCACTTCTATTAACCAGAGATTTGCCTGAAATACAATACAGCAGAGAGGAAACAGTCCAGGAGGTTCCTGGAGTGTGTGCAAGATAACTTCCTGACACAGCTGATGAGGGAGCCAACAAAGACAGGAGCCCCACTGGACCTGTTGTTTGTGAGCAGAGAAGGACTTGTGGGTGATGTGATGGTTGGAGGCCATCTTGGGCATAGTAATCACTAAATGATAGTTTTAGATTCTCAGAGAAGTAAGGAGTGGGATCAGCAGAACTGCCACCTTGGACTTCTGGAGAGCAGATTTTGGCATGTTTAGGAGACTGGTTGATGGAGTCCCTTGGGAGGCAGTTCTGAAGGGCAAAGGAGTCCAGGGAGTCTGGACAGTCTTCAAGAAGGAACACTTAAAGGCATAGGACCAGGCCATCTCTGTGTGCCAGAAGACAAACCAGCAGGGAAGAAGACTGGCGTGGCGCAACAGAGAGCTTTGGTTTGAACTCAGGAAAAAAAAGGAGAGTTTATGATCTTTGGAAGAAGGGGCAGGCAACTCAGGAGAACTACAAGGATGTCATGAGGTTATGCAGGAAGGAAATGAAAAGGGCCAAAGCCCAACTAGAATTTAATCTGCCTATGGCTGTGAAAGACAATTTAAAATGTTTCTATAAATACATTAGCATTGACAGGAGGTCTAAGAAGAATCTCCATCCTTTACCAGATGCAGGGGGAAACGTAAGTGACAAAGGATGAGGAAAAGGCTGAGGTACATAATGCCTTCTCTGCCTCTGTCTGTAATAATAAACCCTGTTGTTCTCTGGGTACCCAGCCCCCGGAGCTGGAAGACAGGGACAGGAAGAAGAATGAAGCCCCTGTAATCCAAGGGCAAATGGTCAGTGACCTGCTGCACCACTTAGCCATACAGAAGTCTATGGGGCCAGATGGGATCCACCCAAGGGTACTGACAGAGCTGTTAGAAGTGCTTGCCAAGCCACTTATTCACCAGAAGTCCTGGATAACTGGGGAGGTCCCTGTTGGCTGGAGGTTGGTAAATGTGACACCCATCTACATTTTGTCACTCTCTACAACTACCTGAAAGGAGGTTGTAGCAAGGTGGGGGTTGGTCTCTTCTCCCAAGTACTAAGTGACAGGACAAGAGGAACCTCAGTTTGTGCCAGGGGAGGTTTAACCTGGATATTAGGAAAAATGCATTCACCGAAAGGGTTGTCAAGTATTGGAACAAGATGCCCGGGGAAGTGGTTGAGTCACCATCCCTGGAGGTATTTAAAAGACAGTAGATGTGGTGCTTAGGGATATGGTTTAGTGGTGGACTTGGTAGTGTTAGGGTACTGGTTGGATTTGATGATCTTAAAGGTCTTTTCCAACATAAATGACTCAATGATTCTAAACCATTTCCTCCTACCCTGGCTACAACCCACATCTCAGCTCTTCATCAGTCCCCTCCCTCTTCATCTGCTCTTGCTGCTAGGTGGTCTGGCATTCCCTTATCACAGCCTCAAAGGACTCTGCAGTATGGGGGATTGGAAAAACAAACCAAATTCTCCTTCTGAGCCAGGCAGGTAGGTCCCCAGGTGCTTGTCCTCATTACGGAGATTGCTTTGGGATTTGGATCCAGCTGGCAAAGGTTTCTCATTAGGATGGCAAGGCTGAAAATGTGAAGCTGGAGGGAAACTATGTAGTTGTGCAGTAGAGGTGGCCTTGAGGCTGAGGGTAAAGAGGTGATGGTAAGGATTTTTTTTTATTTTTATTTGAGCTTAGCATTGTGGGATTCTGTTAGTTATGAAAGTGGCAGTACATTTTGGGTGTGTTCGGATTTGTTTGAATTTCCCTTCCCTCACCTCCCCTGCTCTAAAGATGTTATAATCTTGCAAGTGTTAAATTCTAGCATAGACTTGAGACAGGAAAAAGCCTGTCTTAGGGCTGCTTGAGTCTGGATCTTGTACAATGTGTGGGAGTTGTGCTCTAGCTATTTTTCTGGTAAGTATATGAGGAAAGGCAGAGAGAGTGGGCAGAGCTCAGACTCTGCTTATTTTTGTGCTAGCAAACAGCATAGCTCTGGCAGAGGAATAAGGATTTAAAGTGTTGAGCTGACATGTTAAAGCAATGGGCAGCTCCTGACAGCATCTTCTTTCTTAGAGATATCATAGACATATGAGAAGGTGGTCGAGAACATGGGCTGTTGCTGCTGCCCTTTTGACTGGAAAGAGTAAATACCAACAGAATACAAGTGGGAGAAAGAAATCTAGGTGCAGGATGATTGCAGAAGCTTTAAGGGTCTCAAGTCCTTTTGTTTCAGGTCTGCCAGCCCTGTAGACTGTCTCGTTTAATGTTGTTAGCCAGTTCCCTACATGATGGCCCACCTGTGTGGCTGCTAAGAAGCTTTTACAAAATGCTTGTTACAAGCTCTGCAACACTCCTACAACAGCGCAGTACTTACTCATTGGAATTGTTGGGCCAGTTGGACCGTTATATATTATAGGCAGAAGTGGGTAATGTTTGTGTTTGCATGTCCAAGGAAGCTTTGCTTGGAGTGCAACTCTACTGTGATTGTTTCAGTGGCTTCTCTCCCCCTTGACTTTGTGTACAGAAGGGGCTGTGTTCTCTGTAACTCAGCTGAAAATCACCAAACTCTGCTCTACATAAGTTTCAAAGGCTCAATGAGTCCCACAGCTGCACTTGTTTAGTGATAAATGATGATAAACACTAGCTGTGGTAGCTACCCTCTGCTAAGACAACCTCCTTGCATCCATTGGCTCCCGTTGTCTCTTATTCTGCTCTTTGCGCTGGTGGCATCTGCCACATCCAGTGTTGTCTGGGTGCCAGCTGACCACATGATCTAGCCATCCAATTGCTTTTCCGTGATAAATTGCTATAGCTGCTGCTGGCTGCATATGGTGGGTTGCTAGCATAGCCTGGTTACATGTGGTGAACCTGTATTGCAGCTACTGTTTGCTAAAGAATATACCCGAGAAATGGAGATTTAAGAAAAAAGAAGGGGGTGAAACCCCCCCCCCCAAGTGAAATAATATACCAGGAAAACTAGAGGAGTCTTTTAGTCCTCAGCTCTGTAGCCTAGTTCAGCTGAGGGCATAGGAAAGCTGGGCAAACACAAGTGAACTGCCAAACTTCAAAATTAGCCCACCTCATCCGTACCTATTTCCTTCCATTGCAGGGAGGCTGAAAATCTCCATGAAGAAAAATTATGATCATTGAGTCACTCCAATAGCTGTGATCCTGGCTGCCTGCCCCTGCCAGCCTGCTATGCAACTTGTGTGCTAATGTTTGGATTTCAGTGGTGGAAAACGAATGTCAGGCTGTACTCTCTTCATGCACCATTGGGCTGTGCTTATGGTCGCTCTTGGCAGCACCAAATGATTAAACAGATAAAACCATCAGTCTTTTTATTTCCAAACATTAACCTAACTGCTAATAAAGCACAACCCATGTCATCCTTATGGACTCTGCAGAGCTGAGTCACATTAAAAACAGGATCTGAAGGCTGGAAAAAGCCTAGTACTTCTTTCCTGTGCTGAGAGGCAAAACCTCTCTGTGTGCAGAGCTTGCCTTGGAGAGCTTTGCCTTGGGGCTGTAGCACAAGAGGTGTGGGGGGGAAGCTGGCAGGGCTGGGCTGTGATTGCCAAGGGAAACAAGGAGGCTGTGACCTGAATGCTTTAGCAGTGGGAGGCGGTGCTGGTGCCGTGGATGGATGCATCCCTGCCTCTTCTCCCTTCTCTCCTAGCACTCAGCAGGCACCTTCTCTTAGCCCCACCCTACCCCTGGCAGGTGGGGAAGGTTTGTCAGGCCCCAAGGCAGAGGAAATTCAGTGATTCTCTTGGTGGACTCTGCCCTTGGTGGCTGAAGATACTTTTCCCCAAACATCCCCAGTGAAACTGGAGGGGTTTTGTAAATTCATTATGTCAGAGAGGAATCTGTTTAATCAGCTGCCTTTCCCTGGAGGCGCTTTACGCTTAATGAGAGACATGATGGAAAGAATCAAAATTGGTTTATGCAAGTTTAGCCTCAAACCCCCCAGCTGATGTATTACTGAGCACACTGTAATTTAGAGGAGCAAATGAAGACACTGAGCAGTTCTCGCCCTGTCTGCGTGGGTCAGTGGCAGAAGTAAGAACTGAAGCCTCAAGCTCTGTATTGCATCATTCCTTCCCTAGGAGTTATCATGAGGTCTTGATCGTGATCTGTGCTCTTGTTACAACTTGGCAAGCACTCTTACCCCCCAGTGCAGTTTCCCTGTTACGCAGTAAGGCATATCCTAGTTTAGCTTATTTATATATGAAAATACTAATGTAAAAAGCGGCCAAATGAGAAACATTGTGCATATGTTAGAAGGGCACCATGAACTTTGTGAACTAAATAAACAGCAGGACCACAGAGCTGGAGTGTGGAATAGTTTCAACTTCAGGTTCAAAACCCATTATTAAATAACACATGTACAGTTAACATAGAAGGAAAGAACACTTAGTTGTTTTCTCTGCTTGCTTGCTTGCCCAGACGCCCATGCTATGCCTTGTCTTTTCAATTAAATTGTACCCTTCCTTCTCAGTGTGATGTAGCAGCTTGCCTGCTACCAGGGTATGTGTAGAGGTGTAGGGTCCTTGGGAAAGCTTGCTCTGAAGAGCTCTCTGTGGATCTGTGCATGATGTTGTGCCCTTAGAAATGTGGGAAGTATTTTATTACTGTAAAATAATTCCCATTCCAGTATCTCATTAGCCTTCACCTTTTAGCCTTTTTTTTTTGGGGGGGG
>VZZY01007862.1:573705-585449 GCA_013400335.1 Eurystomus gularis | reverse complement strand
CCCCCCCCCCCCCCTTTTATTTTAGTCATTTAGAATTTTAAAAGACAAAAGGAAGGCACCACGTAAAAACATCACTATGGAAACATCACGGGCTCACTTGTACTTGCCTGCCAAGCAACTACCTAACTGAAGTTTTACATCCTATTGGATCACTGTTGGCCATCTGCTCTCCTTCAAACTTCTCCGAATTCCGTATTTCCCTGAAAAGTTCATTTTTAGAAAGGAGAGAGGAGGAGGCAGCAAGGGGAGAATCCGGCATTCTTGGCTAGCACAGAGCTATTGTGAAAAGGGAAGATAAACTCACTTTGGGGCAGCCCCTTAAAAAGATAAAGATCCATGTTTTGCGAAGTAATTTCATAGAAAATACCTCGTTTCTAGATGCACTTTAATGATAACAGTATATATTGGCAGCCACAAGGCAAAACAAACAAACAGCTGCTTCTAGTACTCTCGCGCTAATTGTCTTCCTCTTCCCTTCTCTCATTTAGTGTCAAATGTATTTTTTTCTAAAATGTAACAGTTACTGCCTACACAGAGCTGTTGGCTGCAGGCTCCCCAGCCTTGCTCCAAATAAAACACAGAAATAGATTTCCTGCCAAGCACCGGGGAAGTTTGAAGACTTTAGTTTTTTAAAAATATAATCTTTTTATCAGTGCCCTAAGCCTGCCAAAGGTAATTATGGGCCATGGCGCATTTACATTACTGCATAGGACCTACAGACGTTTCAAAAGCTTAATGGAGAAACTCCATAAATGTACACACTGAAAAATAAATTAATTAAATTAAACTGTCATGTAAAGATATCACTTAATTTTGCAGAGCGAAAGGCGCTCTTAATGGGAATGGAATGGATCAGTGAGCATTTCAAAACCCAAAGCTATAATTTAAATGCAGGCTCTCCTCTAGTGTGCAAGTCACAAGACATATTTATTATAGCCTTGGATTGTCAATTGTAATCGGTTTAGCAGAGACAAAGCCGTGTTGTTTTGCTTCCTTGCCCTCCTTGCTTGTTCAATATATTTTGATGTCAGACTATTGACAAGCAAACCAAAGCCTGAAATAAAATCATGTTTGCCTGTGATGAACTGGCAAAAATGCAGTCCAAGGTAAACGTAACGCTGACACCTACGGATTTATTTATCAAGCAGCAAGGGGAAAATGGTGATGTGAAGCATTTAAACCAGTTGAATATATTTACTGCTGCTCTTGAGGCCTGCTATGTGGCAACCTAGACACAAACAGATAAAAATAAGTAAAAGCACCGTGAAAATGAATAGCATCATTTATAAGCCGCTGCTCTGAGTTTTCCAGGTGGCAGTAACAATTAAGTTGCTGCTCTTTGAACTCTTTTAGAGCTAGACTCAAGCCTGAGACCCAGGTCCTCAGCAAACACACAGCAACGCTTCTTCCAGGCTGTGTAGCCCATCAGCTTTGGATTCCTGGGGTGCTTCTGACATGGTTTTCTGCAGGATTTTATTTGGTAGTAACTGTTACAGACCGTGCCTGTGCTTCCGCAGCCATGAGCAACCATCTCCTTCTTGCTGAGTAAGTGTTCTGAGAACGGTTCAGTTCTTTTTCTGACACGCTTCTTTCTGTACTCACCAATTCTAAAGTTCATTTTCTGATCTGAAGCACTGAAACTGGGCTGCTCATTGGGTCATAACTGTCATGGCTGCCTCCTGTCATCTTCCAGTCCATTGAAAAATAAATTAATTAGATGCTTCTCTGAGCAGGAACCTAGCCCCTTCTGCCCAGGATCTCCGTAACTTCTTGAGGAGTGCTCAAGATTGTGAATCCCACTCTAAACAACACAGACAAACTCAAAACTCGTGGTTAGGAAGAGCTGCAGCACATCAGACAGGGATGACTGTCCCAGGAACACCTCTGAGGGTAGTGGTAAATGGAGGCCAACAGAACCAGCCTCTGTGGGCTCCTGCTTCCCATGGTGAGACCTTGGCCATTTGCAGGGAGGGAGGACAGCACTGCTGGGGAAAAACGAGAAGAAGCGTGCCAGCTGTCGAGATGTCACATGGCTCTGATGACCAGCTCATCTTCAAACACAAGTTAATTTCCTTCTTTTATAAAAATACCTGCGTGCATTCCTTCTTACTCAGATAGGTAATGGGATTTCAAGGAGAATGGGCTACATTTTTTGCTTTCAGTGTAACCTTTTAGCAGTTCGTTCCCCAAGCTAATTATTATACTTGGAAAAAAAACCCAACCAAACCAAAACCACCACGCATCCAAATGTGCCGCTTAATACTAGACTGGTTTATTTTTCTGCTCATACATTACACTAAATAGTAAATAGAAGCATCTTGTATAACCTTTCTGTAACAAAACAGTTTTTACTTGCTCTGCTATTCCTCTTTCATGCCCCTTTTCTAAAATGCACATTATTACCCTTGATCACTCTTAAGAAAAATTTTTATTTCTGTCACTCTCTTCAGTCACTTTTGCCTTTCAGCAGGACTTAAAACTGTTTAAATAAGAGGTTACCACTGACTCCTGTTACAAAGTATTTCTGTTCCACTTTTAAGGACTGCAGAATGGGACACTGCTTTTAAAGTGTCTTTTGTCCTACTACCACTAATCTTCCTACTTTTTTACATGCCTCCTACTGTCATGCTATCCCAATGCTAACAACTTTTTTCTTTGAAAGAAGGCAGTGGGGAAGGAACGCGTTCTCAGCCCCTCTGCAGAAGAACAGGTGCTGGGAGATTTTGGTCCTGGTCCAAAACAATATGTAGGCTCCAGCTCCTACTGTCACTGATGTCAGTGACAAGCCAGCAGTCCAACATCTTCCTTTAACTGGGACTTCAGTGACTTCTTCAAGGTATAAGCAAATCATAGTCCAGTTGAGAACTGAATGTATGTATCTGTGTAGATAAATCATGGGCCACATACCTTAACCACAGGCGTGACTGTTTCTTCCCAATAAAGCCATCACCGTCGTTAAAAATGGTCTTTTCCTAAATAGGTTTTCCAGCTTAGCAGTCTAGTTCATGAGCCCTTGAAGGTCCCCAGCTGATGAAGTCTAGAAACACCATCACAACTTCTTTTGCTTATGGAAAGGAAACAACTCAGAGTGCTGTGAGCGATGGTCAGGAGAACGGGATCTGTCACAGCTGTCAGTTAAACGGCTTAAGTTAAAGGAATGCTATTTCTAAACTCTGGAAACAGCTACTATGGTAAAAACATTTCTTTTCCATGTCACTTTGTAAACAATAAGTAAATATAAAAAACAGAAATTCTAAGCTATTGGGAGCAATGGTAACAAAGTAATGCTTTTAGTGATGTTTTAAATATTTTTTATTTGAAGTATCTAAAAGGTTGAATTGTATTCAGTTTTCATAGTCATAGAATTGTATGACACTGTTTTAGATTAAAAAAAAGCTTAGGGCATTTTGCAAATTTCTGAATATCAGCCGAATAAACTACAAACAGTTTCATGCTTAAGGTAAGTATCCACTAAGAGGTGTCTAATCAACATTGAACTGTACTTGTATTCTTCATTCATTAGTGGAACTGTAAGGCCCCCTTCTGGATTAGAAATTACTGCATGGTGAAACAAAGTACACGGAAATGACAAAGCCAACCAACGCTATAAAAAAATAAACACCTCAAGTATATTTTCTTCACACTATTACCCATTTCAGTTCCTGGTTTTCACATGTATTGCTCGTCTCAGTTACTGTAATTTAGTAGCCAAGAACAATAAAGCATTTATTACGCTCCTGTTCGCAAGAGGAGTGGACAGTCTAAAGACAGTTGCGGAGAAGTTCTCCAGAACTTTGTATGAAGATGCTGTGCAGCCAAGTGATGCTTGCTTACACTCATTAACCAATAGCATACACAAACTGAGATCTGATTCTGCATATATACCTGTCTACACATGTATGTGACTTCCCGAAATGGTGTTTGGAAATTTGGCTTATGCTAGAGGGGGTGTAAAAAAACCAATTAAGAACTGCTACAATTGTCTTATCTCAAGTCTTCAAGGACTCCACAATCCCTTATGTGCCTTTTGATTATATATACACACAAAGACTGTGAAGGTCTTACAAAGGTAACCTTACAAGAGATTTAGTTACTTGCCTAAGTAAACATTTACTACTGAAAAGCAAGATGCTTCTCCACAGACAGAAGGGAAGAAAATACTCTAGAATGTGCTGTACAGAATGGCATCATTTCAATGGATCCATCTGGATGTAAAGAAGAGCGTTTGAACCATAAATTTTCCTATTTCTAAAAACATCCACGTGTTCTTCTGTTTGGTCATGTATAGGAAAGAGAAACCCACATCCATAGAAACACAGGAACAGGTAGTAAGTATCTTGTTAGAAAAAACTCGGTACAGAACATTAAGATGTAGTTTAATTGGACTGTACATTTTTAAAAAGAAGGACACTGTATCATTTTTTGGTAAGGTTCTGTCTCCCATCAGTGTAGGGCTTATTACGATGGTCCTTTTTCCGTACTTTTGATTTTGGTGCTGCCAAGGAGAAACAGAAAGGGAAAAAAACCATCAGAAGTTAATTACAGTAATACCAGTGCCAGCATTCTTTTAAATTAGGTTGGGACCAAAATGGATCCATTAATGTGAAACCTACCATTGGGATTTTCTTGTCTGTAGAAAGCTTTTAACATTTCCACTGCTTCTTCGGCACGATAGCCAGAAACGCACTGTTCAAATTAGAATAATGTTCATGAGCACATCTGAGAATAACATACTCCATGCTTCACAATCATGCCTTAAGTACAGAATAATTGTAAACAACTGTACCGTCTTTTCCACTAATTTAACATGTACCTTTAACTATCTGGGAGTCAGAAAAATCTCCTTTTCAGGTTGAACACCTAATACGTTTGAAAAATACCATGTTGAGGCTTAGTAGAGTAAATAATTTCCCTAATAACCTAAAGTTAGGCAAAACAAAATTTCTTAGTAACTTACACAGAATTTTTACGTGCACTCCAACTTTTTAATTAATGTGTTTCCAGCTTATTTCATATACTCCTCAAGCACTATGAAATATAACAGATATACACCTAGGTATTTGTAGATGAGATTCCTACCAGAAAACATTTGTCCACACACCTATTCTTTATTCTTAAGTCACCTCTCAGACCTTTTTGGTCCTTTCAAAATATTTTTCCTGACCAGATTGACGAAAAACTGTTTTAAATGCCACTAACAGTAAATGAATCTCCACCCACACTAGAAAATAATGAGTTACACCTATACATCCCTCTACAGTTACCTATAGAAACAAAGGATTTGCAGTAGCAAGAATCTTCTCTTTTCTGTCTTCTGAACATATAGAAAAAGTAAATACCACACGCCACTGTTAGTAAATGAACACTCTTCCAGCACTGACTATACAAATTAATTCAGATGCTAGTCTCACAAACACCCTGGCAGAAAGATGCTTTATGTGTTTACACCAGATTGCCAAATAGTATTGTCTTGCTGACTGAAATTCTTTCTGAGCCTTGAGCCTTTAGTGCTTATTTACAATGCAGAAATAGATTACTTTTTACATCCATTAAATCGTACATATTAAGTGTGGAAAACTTAATATATACAGGGATACCTAATCAGGATCCCTGTATAAGGTAGGATCATCTATAACTGCGTATAATGTAATAAATACAACGCTATAAATACTCTTGAACTGTATATATGTATAGGTCTACAGGTATACTAGTATCATGCTGTAAATTGTCTAGATTTATGTATACTATACCTCCACTGAATGCTTGTCCAGCCTTTCTTAAATGACAAAGGTGCCTTATTACCCCAAGACTGTTGCAGTCCTTCAGTATCCTTACTGTTCAGAAAGTCTCCCGATACCCAAACTAAATCTCCTCTGCTGCTTTTGCAGTCCATATTTATCCTGAGATTTGAACTGTATGAAGTAGATCTAAGCTCACATATGGATAGACTGGGAACAAAAATGCAATAATTTCCAGTGGCTCAGCTAAAAACCAGTAACTTGGTAAGTTGCTGTGACCTGATCTTTATTATTATGTGCTTGTACATTCTGCAGTTTAAAATTTTTTCCTCATCTCTGACTGCAGCATACACTTACTGTTCTAAGTATTACACATCTTCTAGATATATTTATTACTTACCTTGTTCCATGAGTATAATTCTTTCCTTTCCTCTTTGATGCATCCTTTTAAATATTTTAAGACTGTCATCAGGGTTTTCCTCAATTTTCTTTGATTTAAGGACTTTTTTTTTTTACATTATTTTCTTCTAAAATCAAGTTTACTTCTTTCATCGGAGTTCTCTTAAACTGATTGACACAAAACATTCTCAAAGCATGGTAATAAAGCCAGGCACAGTACCCTAGCTGAAAAACAAAGGAAAATATTTTATAGCTTACTTCAAATGGTTCTCCTGTGTCTACCATATCATCAGACGAGATGCTCAAAACTGAGCCACAGCCTCCAAATCGCTTATTTTGACAGCCATATACGACCCGTGGAATTTATGTTAATGAGTTAAGGTATTAAGCTAAAGTGAAAAGCAAGCAGGAAGTACAGTAGCCTGATTTAAGCAGTCATTAAATTTCACTAAAACATGCTAGTACTTTTCAAACCAAATTAGTTTACACTAAAATTCCTCCCTCACAAAAATCAGAGCTTACTTCCAAGTAGTGTAAGATGTATTGCTGAAGATGCACATCCAGCTTTCCTCAGAAAAGGAGAAGCATGAATCCCAAAGCAGAGGCATACAAAGCCGTGGCTTAATGATTGTTACAACATTCAAAACTGAACTGAGATTAACTCATGTTACGTAATGACCGGTATCTCTAAAATATATTTTTACATGCCTAAGAGAAATTGTTGCTTGTCATAATTGTACCATTTCATCCTTGAGTCTCTCGCTGTTTACCACACAGTACACGGACAGAGGTGGGTGCAGACTCTCAAACCACAAGATGGTGTCCCTGCTGGCTTTGCCTGACAGTGTCAAGCCCTTCTCTGTGGGCTCACTGCCAAGAGAGGAACATTTTGACATATGGTTTCCCAGCATATAGAAACATGAAAGGATACTCATCAAGCGCACGGCAGCTGCACACATGATACAAGGCTCTACAGTTACATACAACACCGAGTGTGCAAACACTTCTGTATAATCTTTTTTGTGCTGCTTGCACCACTCAAGGACCCGGTCGATTACCACCATTTCTGCATGTCGGGTAGCCTAGGAGATAAAAACAAACATTTTCTTAGTTTGCATTGATTCATAGCTTTAAGCTTCTCACTTTTACAGACACAAATGAAATAAAACGCAACGTCATAAAATTTTTCTTTCAAGTCAAAAGCACGACGGCCTGACACCTAATTTATTAATAATGCAATTACTTTCATTTCTATTAAAGAAGTACTATGAAGAAGTAACATAAAGAAGCCCACTGGAACAACTGATCCAGCCCACTGTGCTTCCAAGAGCAAGAACACAGACTAGGTTACTTTCTCTGGAAACACCAAGAAACTGCTCCTAGCTGGTACCTTTCCCTCCCTCTGGCAATGTTACCGTGCCTGCACAGAATGAATGCACTGTGAATATGCAATAATTTCTGTATGTTTCTGGAACTGCTTGGCCTACTGTGTAGACACAGCATTTTCAGTTTGCATCAGGTTTAATGCTGCCTGGGAATACATACGTGTATAGTAAGTCCCTCAAGTAATAGGCACGGTTTGCAGCATGTGCCTTAATTATGAAAAGGCAGAAGAATACTGGTTTATCTTTTTCTAATCCAAGACAACTGAAAGATGAGTATCTCAGAGGTCACAGCAATAGGTATGGTGCAACAACCTGAACAGAAGAAGTGTTGACGTCAATTGCAGAGAGACAAAACCAATCAGTAATGTCCCAGTATCACTCTGGAATGTCTGCGGCAGTGTGTCTTGCCAATCAAATGTCATAGCAAAAATATCACAAAGTGCTAGTTATGAAAGAACTCTCCAGTTACAAAGCCTGATGCTTATCTGAATTAAGACTGTTAGTATTTTCCTTATTTTTAAGCTGTTCTGGAAAAAGGATGTTTTTGACACAAGCATTAGAGTAAGACTTAATCCAAACTACACATGTGCCTCTGCTGCATATGTCTTTATGTGACCTTAGGTAACTTCCTCTCAATATGTGAACTTGGGTTAATGATTTTAGCACTGTGGCGATAACTGTGAGATGCTCTGCAATATATAGCAAAGGATTCCTGTGTAAGTAACTTAGTGGTAAGTTGAGTACTGTTTAAAGATGTTTTAAAACTCCTACAGAGTTCTACGTAGCCTATGCCCACATCAGCAAACACTGTAGTGCAAGAGGAGTGTATCTGCAGAGCAAAACAGTGCTGAGGACCCAACACCAGTTCAGGGGTGTTCACAACGGCCTTGCTGCAGTTTAGTCCCATGGACGGTATATTCCCAGCAACAGCTGGAGTGCAGGAGGTGTGCTCCCTGCATGCCTCTTTTCGGTAGTTTCATCAGAAAGGAAGACAGTTTGCCATCTCTGACACACAAACCAAAGCAGACATGATTAAGAAATTTCTTCCATGAGTGCACCTGTGATCTGAACTAACATAGCAATGAACCCACTCAGAATAAAAACATGGTTCAAATCAACATGCAGACGTGATTCCTCCAGACCTACTAGTGAAATGCTGCTGTGAAGGTTCCCTAGCTGAATAAATGAGATGACATCAGCTGAAGTCTCAGTGCACCCACCTTATGAAGACAGAAAGCACAACACCCTCCAGCAGAATGATGCCTCAGAACTGCTACAGCTACTGTAACTCAAAAGTTTTGGCTATTCTAGTTTTGTGCCCCTCACATCAGAACAGACACAAATACCATATTGGCTTTACAATGCCTGAGTACAAAGTGAAAGCATAGAAGCAGTAAGCCTTCAGTACCAGAGGAAAACACACCTCTAACCTCTGACACTGCTTCATATTCAGTACACCGAGTAGCTTCTGGGCCTCTGCTGATCTTGAGAGTACAAGTTAAGAAAAGCCATGCAGCTGCTGTAAATCATACCAGCTTCTGCGGTAATAGAAGACAGCTACACAAAAAAGATGACACTAATACAGAATATTGCTACATCTCAGTGTATCCATGTCTTAAGTAATAGATCCTCATTTGGTCATCTCACCTCATGAAGACATGGGAACGCCAGGACAAGTTCACCAGAGTGAGCAAGGATTATCCAAGTTACAGAACAGTCTGTATGAAGACTAACTAGACTCTGGCTCTTACTTCACCAGACACAGTCATTAGTTTCCCAAGTTAAGATGACTATGGTAGAGGTTTATAAAAAAATAAAGAAAAATGTGAAAAAGCAACAGCAAATTGTGATTTATTATTTCTCATAACAAGCTGGCACCTAATGAAATTATCAGGCAGAACATTTAAAACAAACAAAAGGAAGTACTCTTTCACAAAGCACATAATTAAATTGTGGAACTCATTGCCACAGGATGCTATGGAAGCCAAAAACATAAATGAGTGCAAAGAAGGTTTAGACAAATTCATGGAGGATATGTGCACAGACAGCTATCAGAAACAATGATCCAGATACAGTCTTGGGCTATTCACTAAGCTATTCACTGTCAGAAGTGGAAAGGATACACAAGGAGAAGTTTTACACTACACTCTTCTTGTTTCTTGAGCTCCTTAAACGTCTGCTAAAAGTCCCTCTTAAAGACATGATGTGGGGCAAAACTGACCTTCTAGGTCTGTTTTAAGATTTTATTTTGTATTGAACTATGACTCTTATAAGTCTTATAAGACTCTAGGTCTTTCTTATTGACCTGCTGTGTGTAAAATAACATACAAAAAAGAGGATTTTCATTTTGAATCACTGACTCAATTCATAAGCTTCTATAAAGCCCTACTGTTTTTTAAGTTGCCCAATCTTACAGATTATTTTAAAGCCAAGAAAATAACAGCAGGTAAGAGTGGCAAGGGAGAAAGAGAATTGGGAGTGGCAAATGGTGTTCCAAAAAGAAATTATTTGAAGTCAGTGGGGAAAAAGCCTTGACAAAGCCTTAAAATAGTGCCCCAAACTGCGGCATATGTTTTATAGACAAATAAAGATATCATCACTGCCCTGAAAAAATTACCTTCTAAATCCTAGACCTGAATTAACACATGAGAGTAAAGGGTGCCAAAGCACAAAGTTCCACATTATCTTGTGGCTTCATTAGTAATTTAAGAGTGCAAACAATACTCCATTTTCAATTATTGTGTACTGTACCTGCAAAATGACCTGGGAAAAGACACGCACTACAATAACCCAACAGGAGATAACAAAGCGAAGTCTCCATGTACTAACAAAGGACCTAAGACAGACAGCATTTTAGTGGGAAGCGAATGATCGCATCACACGTGGGAATAAAGATGGCAAAAATAAAGGGGTTCTAGTTGTGAAGGGTCATATAAATTATAAAGAAGAAAATTTTCAAGTTGGTCTGAGGCAAGACTGTGAACAAGCAAGTGTGGGAGCTGCCAGAGGGAACGCTGCACTGACACAAACTTCTGCATGTATCTCCAGGCTGTTGAAAACAATGTCTTACACAGACATCTGTTGCACTACTGCCTAATGAATATGAGCAATGACACGCCCATTTCAAAATGCTGATGCCACAGCCATGCTCCTAAAAAAATAAAACAAACACAGCCCCCTATAAAATCCTTTCTTCCAACAGCAACTTTTTCCAGAAGAATGTTACGATCAATAATTTTGCAAATAGCTTCCAGAGAGTAAGCAGCAGTATCTCTGACACGAATGTGTTCTGCTACGGACATGCAGGTCACAAAAAAAGTCTGCAGGGTGACAGGAGACAGACTGAAAAAACTGGAGAGCTTTCAGCAACTAAATCTTTTTGCCAAAATGAGCAGTTTGGGAACAGAAGGAAAGAGGGCATAAAGACGACACTACCTATTTCTAACTGCATCTAGTTAGATGAGAGGACACAAGGACTCACTTAAGGAGAAGACGGAATTTATTTGACACAAAGCAAGTTCATTCCCAAGCAAGGGCAGAATTGTAGGGAAGGACTGCAGATCTAACGATTTTTTACAAGCAGGAAGAAAGTTTTCAAGGAGTGAAAAATGCCAATATATTATAAAGCTACATTTTGGAGGTCAGAAAGCAAAGGCTAAAGGAAGAATCACCGAATGTCAACCTTGCAAAACAAATTACATGAAAAGTAAAAATATCTTGAGACAAAACATGTGAAAATGGAGTTAGAACTACTAACGTGAGTTAGTAGTGACCTTAAGATGAGGCTCCAATATAATTATAGTACTACTCAAAAACAAAATTAGTATTTTGCCTTTTCAATAAAAATGACGCACAGAATGTGGTCAAAAGGCAGAATAAGTGTATGAAAGCAAAAATCACAGTGTATGAGATACAGAAATAGGACTTTAAAATTATGAGATTGCCTAGTGCATGGAAGAGGGATGAGGGGCAAAAACCCAAATTAATAGATCATCTCCATCAGAAAAAGACGAAAGAACTTGTGCATGAGGCTGCCAATCTCATAGCAATGCTTTTAATGCATCAAGGGAGAGTATCACATGGCTGAAAACTGCTAGAGCAAAGAGAGTCGCTGTAATGAAAAACAGGAAACTCTTTGGCTTCTTTCCTGCAGGAAAGTTGGAGGCCTGTATCTAGTGGAGTCCCTCAAGGGTCGGTACTGGGACCTGTACTGTTCAATATA
>VZZY01007862.1:555792-569605 GCA_013400335.1 Eurystomus gularis | reverse complement strand
GTGTTTGTGTTGGCTTGAAACATTTAACAGGGCAAAGTGTGAGTGACGTTTGTATTATTTTTAAGATGAGGGCTGAAGGCCTGTGCTTTTAAAAGTGACTTCTGTATTGAGGTGAATCGCCAAATATAAACCAACTGCAGACACAAAACTTTACTAGAGAGGAGGATTTACATTAATTATTCAAGCCTTTCTCCCTTAAGGCTCTTGTCTAACCTGTAGGGTGGTTATGGTCTGGAAGCTCCTTCTTTCCTTGGAGTTATTATAGGGTTATTTTTAGTTGGAATTGGATTTAAAAGAACAGCTGGGGTCTATCTCTCTGTTTAATAATAAAGTGCATGTCTGTGCAGCTGGAGATTAGATACTCCTCAAAAGGTACAGCTATGTCTTTGCATGCTCAGTCATCAGATCTACTTATATGTTACACAAATGACAGAGAATTGACTATTATTGAGTTGTCAAGGAAAGTTTTTATTTGCTTGTACTCACTAGAACTTACCTGAGAATTAAATATTCTGAGGGCTGCAGGGTTTTTGCAGTACATCTTGTCTTGTATTCGGGTGAGGTCTCTTGTGAAGTTCTGACTTGCCTTGGTTGTTGTGCCCTCTGCATCCTTTCAGCGTGAATTCCTTCTGTGGCTTTCCAGAGAGTGCCAATTAACCCACAATAACAGGTTAGATGATGGTTACCGAAGTACCTGTCAGACTGCTTCTCCAGCTCACCCCCTCATGTGCAGATTCTCTGACTCTGCAAGTACAGCAGAACATGTTTACTTGTTTCTAAGTCACCACACTTACAGCCCACCATGGTAAGCAAACAGATTTACTTTAACATACCAGGCTGTAACCTGCAAGCTGTTCCCCCTCCCCTTCAGCTGTCTTTGTCAGAGTGGTGGGCGGACAAATGGGAATAGTAAAAACATCAGTTTTCCCAGTTTTAGCTAGTAAACATGGATCAATGTCCAGGTGGGGAAAGCAGATATTGAGGAGCTTGTGGCTCTTGGTAATCCTCATAGCCTGAAATCCTAAATTCATTATGTATAAACAGCCCTCTCACAGCATGCAAACCATCCTAATATTACTCGTTGTGTCTTTTTCCTTATGATTGCTGCTGTTTATGTACAGTTTAGTGTCACTTTCACTAGAATGCTACTGACTGGATGATGCACGCTTTAAAAAAAATCAGGGATTAAAATAAAGTTGTATAAAATATGACTAATACAGAAAAACCCAAGATTCTTCTCTTCTAACATGTGGCTCAACTTCTGACTGAAAATACTGAACTACGCTGCTGTTGCCTGCAGTGTGGATTAAGTACCAGTTTCCTCAGGCCATGTTGCATTTGAGGAGTCTGTAGATAATTGCTTTTGTGTATTTGTGACTCTGTAGTAAATCAGGGCACCAGCAAGCAGGAGAGCATTGTTAGCTGCCACCAGCTGCAACTTATATCATGGTATTTTAAGGCAGCCTGGGAGATAGAGGAATTTACTGCGGAGCGCTGTATTTGTTGTTCAGCAGCTGAATTGTGAGTGCTTTGGCCTTCTAGGTATTGGCTATTGATCACACCTTAAAATAGCTCCAGGAACTATGGTAATACCACCACCGATGAATTGTAACTCAGACATCCACAAGGGACTCTCCTCCAAAAAGTACTGCCTAAGGTTGAAAGGTAGAATGCGCTTTGTATTGCTGCTTTTGCTTGGAGACAGGATAATGATTTTAAGTCTTTAACTGGCATATGGTCAGAGATTAATGTGAATATTTAATGATTCTTTAGACAGTACAGAGGCGTCTCTACATTATTACCGATATGGCATTTTGTTAGTGAAGAATTAATGCACCAAAATCTGAGTTGGTTGGTAGCCTTTCCTCTGTATACTAAGATGAATTCCTATGTGTTATCAGTGGCTGTCATGCTTATTGTAATTTCTGTCAATCCCAACACTGCAAAAGATTGTTCTTCTTATGAAGATACAAAACTCATAAAATAAAAGCTCAAATGGAGGAAAAGCAACAGAAAAATGTGTTATTTTCCCTTAACCATAGAGCAACATTGAGAACACTTCAACTTAGCAAAGACCCTGTACAAACCTGTTCTTCAGGCGTATGTACTTTAAGCAATATAAAGTAAACTGCATACCAAAAAGACTTAAATCTCTTAAAGCAAGCAAAATCTAGTGCTTTGGGATCAAACCCACTAGAACTATGTAGAGAGAGAGAGGTAGCATGATGGAGCTGCAAGCGCATGTGGTGTTCACTTGTTCTTATGGGATAGGTAGATATACCTTAAAGTGGTTTCTGTCTCACTGGTCAGCATTCAAGGCAGATTCAATGGATATTGCAAAATTATTCACTGTTGAAATTATCTCTCTGTAGTAGAAGAGCAAGTTCAGGGTGTGTCTGTAATGCATGGCTCTGATTTCAGAGGTGAATGAATTATTGCTTAATTTCATCTGTTGCAACCTTCAGCTTGCAGAAAGGACATTTCAGTTTAGAAGTCGGTCTGCTTAGCAAAAAAAGTTGTCTTGTGAGTGAGTGCAGGGGCATTAAATAGGTTTTGGTGGGACTCGGTGCCAAGAGAATAAGGTTTTAGTGCCTTCTTATTTTAAATGTGGTTTTCAGCCAATCGTATGTCATGGCTTGCCTGTACATAAGGACAAATGACAAGTTAGAGAGCTGTTGGTGTTCTGGAAGGATGCAGGCTGCTGTGTGTTAGAATAATTTTTACATAATAAAAGTCTTAAAACTGAGAGTATTCCTTTTCTTTTTCTTTTTTTTTCTTTTTCCTGAGGGCAGTATGGCAGTGAGGTTAAAGGTTACATAGCATTGTAAAGAAGTTTCCTGAACTTGAAGCCTCCTAGTTACCTCTCCCACCCTTCATCTCTCCATTCTGCCTGTGAAGAAAGGAAAGAGCTGAGGGAGAGCTAAGCCATAACTTGAGAGAAATATTCTACATGTTTGAGGCCACTGGCATGAATATGTAAGAGCCTGCAGATTTTGTAAGCTGCTTCTGTTACTTACATTTAGATGGGAAGAGACTCTACAATCCTACAGCCAAAGAGGTTACAGAGACAAATTAGAGCATATTTATTGCAGTTGACTGTTAATGGATGAATCCAAGTGTTGCTTCTACAGGATATGGGTACTGTAGACCCTGGTTGTTCCCAGAGTTGGGAACACGGCTGCTCACTTACACTCCTGTACCACCCCCCCCCACCCCGATGGGATGGAGGACAAAATCGGAAGGTTAAAAGTGAAAGAACTCATGCGTTGAGATAAAAACAGTTTAATAATTAATTAATAATAACAATAATAAACTGTAAGGAGGGGTGGGGGGGGGTGGGGAGGGCTGTGGAATAAATAACAGAGAGGAAAATAAAACCTAAGGAAGACAAGCGATGCAAGTGCAAACAGTTGCTCGCCACCAACTGACTGATGCCCAGGCAGTCCCTAAGCAGTGCCCCTCTCAACATCCTCCCTAGTTTTATTGCTGAGCATAATGTCATATGTTTGGGAATATCGCTTTGGCCAGTTGGGGCCAGCTGTCCCAGCTGTGTCCCCTCCCAACTTCTTGTGCACCCCTGGCCTACTCGCTGGAGTGGCGTGAGAAGCAGAAAAGGCCTTGACTCTGTGTAAGCTCTGCTCAGCAATAGCTAAAACATCCCTGAATTATCAACAGTGTTTCCAGCACAACTCCAAAACATAGCCCCATACCAGCTACTATGAAGAAAAGTAACTCTATCCCAGCCAAAACCACCGCAGGCAGCAATTACAAATATAAATACATTTCACTTTGTGGATCAGTTTTAAAGCATGTTTTAGTTTGAGATCGTTGCTGAGGTTCCTGTACCTGAAGGTTCCAGCATCAGCTGATGTAGTCCTAGTATGCACCACTCATCTGTTTCTGAACCCTCTGAATCAGAAGTGTTTGGGCTATACTTGCTTACATATTTCATGTTTTAATGGAGGCAGAAAGAGGTTTATGTCGAAATTATCTTTTGGGCAGTCTCATATTGCTGAATTTTCTTAATTTCTGGTTTTCTGTGGAACATATGGGAAAGATTCAGTATGAAGTGCCATTTGTACAACAGTTCAGCTAATTAGACACGTAAAATGTTGCTGGTGCCACTTTTTCCAGACCTATCCCATGCGTAGAGGTAAAACAGAATTATATTAGGTATTGCGAAAAGTTGGTGTTCACTTTGCTTGTTTATAACTTCAGAGACTTTCAAAATGTCAGTTTAGTTTCTTACATGTATATTAGCTGACTTGACATTATGGCAGTTCTTGGGATGTGGCTTTCGCGGGTCCTGCTTCCAACTGCCAAGTGCCGATGTTTTCATGTGATGCATTCAGCCTGGAATTGTTGCAAGTCTGTATTATTTTCAGGTCTTCTGAATTAATACGACATATATCAGTACAAATAGATCCACACAATTGTTCTAAGGTAGAATGTGAACACAGGTGCAGACCAACTCCCAGGCTGGCAGCTCCTTGAAATGTCCCATAAACCAGAGAACTGCAGAGGCTCTGATGCTGCCTTCAGGCACCAGTGACTAGTGGGCAGAAGTTCATTGTCACAAAGGAGACTGGAATGTCCCTAGCGAGGTGCTGTGTCCTCCGGGCAACTTGAAGGCACTTACAAGCCCTGCAGCAAGTCTGCTGCTGACATCCAAACTTACCTGTTATTTGTCAGTTTTGCTTAAGCTGCGTGGATCATGTAACCTTTACCTTGGTTAACTTCTAATGTGTTGCGTTCCCAAAGATGAGGATGATGCCGGAGTAAACAACACCTGTGAGAGGTCAGAGTTATGGCTTAGTTCAGGGGAGAGGGAGATAAATAAGTAGCTGGTGTTGCATCATTTTAGATGTGTTTTTCCTGGAAACTCCTTGTTAAACCTGGATGACTGCTAGTACAACTTTGGACCCTCATGAGGACCTGCAGTTCTTAGTACAGAGTAATCACACAGCTTTAACAGTCGAGTATTAAGCAATTAGCTGTCTCAATCTTAATTATAAAGGTGCTGCTCCAGCATATTGCTCAAGGGCGTGCACATGATTCTTCTTGAATTATTTTCATGTCTGCCTGTGTCCTGTGTACATTCAATAAAAGGTTGTTTGGGGTTTTTTTTTACACATAGGACTTTTCTGTCACAAAACTTGGAGTTAAAGAATTTATTTTGATGGGAAAAAAGAAACAAAAGTAGTCATTTGGACAAATGACCGTGTGAAAGTAATGTGAAAAATGTGGTGGGATAAAATAATTGGAAAAATCTCATGTTCAAAAATTATTTGCTAACATTAAGAAAAATTGTTGCTGTTTCAGTATGTTAACTGCAACAACACCACCACCAACAAATATCAGTACCCTGACAGTTGTGTCCTAAATATGTATTCTTGGCAGGAATTGATTATTTTTTCAGAGAAAAATAATCTAGTTGTTATTTATGAAGTCTCATTTTGGTTAACAATTTACAGTGGTAAAATTGTGTTTTGTGTATATGGAACTATAATATTAAAGTTTGCATCTAATAGGGTGAATCTTCTACATGGCAAATGGTTAGTCTGCTGAAGGGCTGAAGCAAGAGAGAGTGTCTTCCCCATTTTTATTTTATGAGGCTTTTGGGAAATAAATAGAAATGACTGTGGTTGTTCCAAAGTGGTCAGGCTTGTAGCTGCCTGTTAGGAAACATAATGCCAATATGAATAGCTGGAATTTTTTTGCAACCAGAAATACTGGGGCACAAAGTTGACAAGCCTTCTGAAATACTGATGATAGTTTTAGAGAATGTATTGAAAGGTTTTAATGACCTAAAAATGTAGCTGAGTTCAAAATCTTGGGGAGTTTGGGTTTTTAGTTTTTGTGGATCAGGCTTATAAAAATAGTTTTTAAACTTTCAGCATTCATCAACTGTTAAATGCCTCATGCATTCAGATATTAACTTTGAAATGTGATAATTGAACTTTGAAGAAGACTTTATAGCTCTGTGTTTATGACTTTTAAAAGTGCTTGGTAGAAAAAAAAGTATAGAGACTTGATCTGATATTCTCATTTTTTCTGTGTACCGTTATTGACTTGACAGAGTCAGAGTGACACGCTGTAGAGGAGTTTCAGTACTTGGGGGATTGCTCCCCAGTGGACAGAAGATGATCAACTTGTACAATAGTCTTTTCTGCTTTGGTTTGTTCCTCCTGCATCTCTCTCCTCCCTCTCAATTCTTTCATGAGAGAGCACAAGAAGAGCTTATTACGCTCCTAAATAGGTAACTGCTGCTACGAGCACATACAGGAGGAAGCAGATTAACTTGATAGACAGGAGGTGTTATGAGAAGCCCTGGGTAGAGGGAGAGAAATCTGTGCAAAGCAGCTTGCAGTGGGCAGAGATGCTGAGGATAAGTCTAGAAGAAGTAGTGGTATCCTCAGGAATGGCTTAGAAAGGGACACGAAAATGAGGAAAGATGAGAAGAGGGTTGTGGGCACCTGGAGAGATCTCTGAACACTTGGTGGCATGTGAAAAGCAGTTGGGGGAAACTTCAAAGGGATGTATGTTGGGAGAGGAGGAAATATAGAGCATAAATTTTTGGTAGATCTTTGTGGAAATGGAGATTCATAGTGCGGGTGATGAGGGATGATCAGAGGGTAGGAGAGGAGGGGCTGGAAGCGTAGAAACCAGGCATGGTAAGAAATAAGAGGGCCACAGTCAAGCCTCACTGAAGCCAAGGTTCTTCCTATGGACAAGTTTCAGGACTAAATGAAGGAAGTGTTGGTCGGTAACATTTTTCTCTTACGTGATTTTTAAGACTTGAGTTTTATCTCCAATTTCTGCTAATTTTAGAAATATATCTTTAAAAAATCATTCATCTCCACACCTGTGCATTTCAGTTCTGATCTCCGTTTTTGTTACCCTGCAGTTTTTTCTTCCCAATATTTACTTCAATCTCTTAAGTACTAATTGCAGTAGTACCAAAAATGCTTTATTTGAAAGGCAAGATATCTCTTCTCAGGAAAGTTTCTTATACTGATTCAAGTCATTACCCTCAGCATTTTAATTAATTTTGAAGACATTTCTGAGTCAATCGGTATTAAAATACTCAAGACCCACATATCCCCCAAAAGCCGCTATGCACTCTTGCAGTTTAAAATCAAAGGAGGAGGCTGAAGGGGCCTTCCCCACATTTTTAAAGCAGCTTGTAATGCGAAAATCTCTCTGTAGGAGTCTATTTACTGGGAAAATATGGGCAGAAGAAGATCAGAGAAATCCAAGAACAAGAGGCAGCTGAATACATCGCCCAAGCGCGAAGGCAGTATCATTTTGAAAGTAATCAGAGGACGTGCAATATGACAGGTAAGATAAGGAAATAGTTACTGCTTTTGATAGGTGGAACTATTTGGGGGATTTATACTATGTGCTGACAGGATGGAAGAGGAATAAGAAATGTAGTTGCATTCAAAATCTTAATTAAATAGTAGTGCATAGGGTCATTTTGCATAATAAAAGCCATCTGAAGAACAGAGGATTGAAGAGTTTTCTAGGGGTCATCTTAACCCTTGGTTTGAATATATCCATCTACAATGCATACAAATATAGACACAGGTTATTTTTTTTTTTCCACTTCAAGACTCTGTGTATTGCCCTGAACTGTGTGGTGTTGAGGTGTGAAACAGCACCCAGATTCAAACAATACTGAATTTACAGCAGGATTATCCTATATAGCACATGGGTTAGTAAGCTACGCAGAGAGCTTGGTAAGTAATTTTTCAGTTACAAATAAGAAGCACATCAGCCTGTTAGTTCACTTTATTTGAACAGTTAGAAGGTGCCTGACCCGCTGGGGAGTAAAAAGTGAAAGTGTTTATTTTACAGCACTGGTCTTTGGATTTTTTGGAGAGGAGATGGTAGGATAGAGTTTAACAAAATCCTTGTCATTCTTGTAAATACAGGCCATTCTAAAACTATTTCTATGGAACAAATTGGGCAGCATTTTCTTCTCCTGCTGAAATTTGTAATGGCTTCTTGAGTGGCTGCAAATGCTTTCAGTGCACTGTCTTTACCCAGACATGAAATACTCTGGTGTTTCATTTTCATCTTTTCTATTTGGTAGTGCTGGGATTGATTTTTACTGGAAGGACTAAGTTTTTCTTTGCCCTTCATTGCACAATGTACCTTTTATCTGGCAGCATGCATTCTTCTCTAGATTTTTCTTATTTTGTTGTTAGTATTTATTATGTTCTGTGAATGCTTATTTTCTATTTCCTGTTCCCATCATGTAATAGCAGATTGAACTTTGAATGTTCTGACAGTAAAGGATTTTTTTTCCCACTAGCTGCTTTTTTTTTTTTTTTTTAATAAAATGTACCTTACTCTGGTTCTCTCGTTGGGGGAAAAAAAAAAAGTCAGATCTTTTTCTTTTCATGTGGAGAAATGCAACAGTGTAGGTTTTTCCCCAGATTTTGTTCTGGGGAATTGAAGGCATGTATACACAGATATGCAGGGTATGAGACCACATCTGCAGCTGGAGCCAACAAAGACATGTGGCCACGTAAGGGCAGTAAGGGCAGCCTGTGCCCAAACTCAGAAGAGACACGCAGGTAATTGCACTGCTGAGTACTCACAGGATTTTCTATTTTGTTTGCCTGTTGAGCAATGGGATTCACATTGTACAGCAGCTATTGAGTGAGAGCTGGGGATAAACAGGTTTATAGTTTGGGTTTTTTTATGTTGACAGGTTTGTTTTTTTTCTTTTAATAACAGTGCTGTCCATGCTTCCGACATTGAGAGATGCCTTAATGCATCAATTAAATTCTGAGAGTCTCACATCTCTTCTTAAAAATAGGTAAGACTGTTTGGTTGATTGCATTAAAGATCACTTGTTTTAATTACTATATAAGTTTTTTTTCAAATTACATATTTATAGCATAGAAAGCATGCAGGATTTTTGGTTCTATGTCCCGTTGAGTCACTAGTCTTAAAGTGTTCTGAAATCATTATGTAAATATTTTGTGTCATGTTAGATGTATTTTGATAGGTATGGCTGGCATTTTCCAAACAGGACAAGAAATAATAGTTCCTTTAAGGTGATGCACTGAGAGCCATGGTTTTTGCTGAAGTGCTTAGAAGGTAGACAGATAAAAGCACTTAGAGGATCTAGTCCTCTCTTAACAGGACAGAGTATCTTAACTGAGTTGTTGATGTTGTGTTTGTAAAAATGTTTGTAATCTTATCAAGGTCAGACATGAACAGTAGTGGAAGGTATCCAAGATGAGATGACAAATGGATGTAAGCTATGAGGTTTTTTGTTTCATTTTTTCTTTTTTTGAAGTAGAACACATAGAGGCATGTCATACATTAAGGGGAATGTCTCCCTGACAGAAAACACCTTTGGTTTCCTTACAACTGCAGGAACAAATACCATATATTAAAATACATAAGGTGCATAATAGCATACCTTAAAAGAAGAGCAAGTTGCTTGGCATTTGGCACAGAGTAGAAGTGTTATGTAGGCAGTTAACACAGGGTTTCTGACTCACTCTAGACTGCCTTTCTAGTTTACCTCCCACTAGCATATTTATATAGCTATAACTTCAGCTGTCCAGGATTTAATAGATTACCTATCCAGTCATTGTCCCTTTTTCAGTCAAGAAAAATCCCACAGGGCAACAGAATGTGATGCTTGAAGTGGAAATCACAGCCTGAAAAAATATTTTTATAATAGATCATCTGAGAATTTGCAACTGTAATTGAGTGTTATTTACCCCAACTACAAGAAATCAGGAGAAGTTAATTTTAATTGAATATTTAATATATTTGTCATAGTAAGAGTTATTCAGTGAAAAATAAACCTGAATGAACAAGAGAGCTTGTGGATCATCAGATTTGTCTTCTGAACTGTACAGCAAAGTAATCTACAAGGGCCTGTGATGCTTTTTGTTCAGTGGTGAAGGCTTGTAATGCCTTAGTTCTCTGTAGCATGCATTCTTTTATCAAAATGTATCTGGTATTTCCAGCTTGACTAGTTGAAACGGTTCATGGGTACTCCTGAATTCCAATAATCCCAGTGAAAATGAAGACGAGACTTTTGGACATTATTTTATGCATTTCTGAAAACATTTTTTTAAATGCTGGTTACATGCAATATCCTGTAAGCATGGATGTCAGTTTAGAGTGTGTCTTAGTGCTTCCTTTTTTTGATTTATGCTGAGGAAGTTTTAACTAGAGGCTTGATCTTTTTGAACTGACAATGTAGAGAAGGGGTTGGGAAGACATAGATCATGTGATCACTTTGAAGTGAGTCTTTGAAGAAGCTCTGCATTCTTGTGCTATACATGGAGGTATAGATTTTTCTTTCCACTCCCATTTGATAAGATTAATAAAATAGCCCCAGACCTTTGAGTGCTATTGCTGTTGGATATGTGGAGGAGTAGATGTGGAGATTTACCTTTCCTAATGGCCGTGAAGAGATGTATTCTTTTTGTCATGTAATCTATGTTATGGCTTAATATGTTATGGATCTATGTTATCATATGTTATAGATTGTCTTACAGCTTAGGTAAACTCACTCCTTTACCTTAAAATTCTTTCACTTCCTTAAATTCAAAAGCTTTTTACATTGTTTTAGTAAGTTGGGGGTGGCAGCAGGCTGAAGTCCTAAGTCTTCCAGAGAAACTTTTAAAGGGGGAGCTGCACACAAGGCCACAGATGTTCTTGCTCTGTCTGTCCTCTTTTCAAAGCAAGTTGCTGCTTTAGCCTTGTATATATTGCGTATCTCCCATTTATTCAGCACTCAGCTTTATTCCAAGCCTCTATTTTTTGTTTGCATTGTGTTTTGCTTCCACAGCAGGTAATGGTTTTCCGAATAAATACATGTGAAATAAAAGTTGAGTTTTGAGTAGCAGCTGAGTTGTAGTAAATTGCAGCAGATGAAGACCGAAAAATCCATTTCCTCTGTTAGGCTTAATTCTTGCAGACTTAAACTGGTACCTGGCTATTGCTTTATTTTGTGGGGGGAAACTTTGTAAACGTGAGCTCTAGAAAATGTTTTGACATAGTAGGTGGAAATGTAGTTGGCTGGTGTTGATGTATTGGCTGCTCTTTATCTCTTCGTTGGCATGGAAAACTTTCCACTTAGAAGCAACAAATATGGTTTGAGTCCTGTTATGTGTTTTATCTATGGAAATATTACTGTATTTTTTTAACAGTCTTTCCTTTGTTTTGCTTTAAAAGAGCTTTTAAAACAGTTGATTCAGCTTGCAAAAAGAGGAGCGTATAAACTGTTTGTGTATGTGCCATGGATCCTTGTATCTCTTCCAGCTCTCCTTTCTTTAATCTGTCTCTTTACTTTTTTGGAGCTGTAGATTTAATAGTCCATGAGTTCATTTGTATTATTTGGTAGCAGTGAGCTTAAAAATTCATTGTTTGTGTAGGGGACATAATGGTTAAACTAATGCCAGAGTGCACATGTCGTGCCTCTAAAGAGAAATTGTTTCTGGTGAAAAGTGCGTTATTTTTTTATAAACTAGGTTACTGTGAAGCCTAGGTTAATCTGAACTATCTGCCCTAAATATTTAAGTGTTAATTCTGATCCTAAGACATTACCAAATGTTTCCTTAAGTGACTTTCACAATGTATTTCTTCCACAATAGATATACAGTAGCCATTCTTTTACTGAGAATGGCTGATGAAACTTTTTGGCTGGTTAGCTTGCTCTTATCTCTCCTCCTGCTGCTGTATAGCTAACATTACCTCTGGACAGTAGTTATAAATACGCAATGTACCTTGGGCAGTTCAGGTGTATCTATGCAACCTACAGTCTTGCTCTTTTGCCTACAGAATATATAAAATCTTAGGAACTGAGCAAGTAAAAAAAAGTAAACATACCTCAACAAAAGCAAAAAGGTCAGCTTGCGTTTGTGTGGATGGCACAAGACTTCTTTTCCACAGATGGTCATGATCTCTTTGGGTTTTGATGATCAAACCTGAACTTTAAAACCACATCAGGTAATGGTAAACCTTGCAAGAAAGTAGGCTATAGAAATTGTGGTCCAGTGCTGCTTATGCATGGGTGGATACAGGAAGCCCCACTGAACTGAGGTCTACGTGAAGTATATAGAGCCAGAAAAGACCACTTGGTACCATCGGTGGGCTTTTTCTGACTGTTTAGTGTAGTAACTCAGAATTGATAATGTAAGTATATAGTTGACATCACGAAATACTACACTGATACATTCAAGTTTTAATATCTTTTCTGGGACTTCATAGTGTATTGTTTAGATACTGCTTTTGTATATGAGGCAAACCAACATAGACATGAATCTGATCTGAATAACTGCAGTAGCTAAATGAGCTCACCTTAGGGCACTACTATTTCATTTAATGTATTTATTAATTTCCAAGGAAAACACAGTTTTTAATGTTTAATATTTCCATTTATTTTTTTCCCACAGGCCAACAAACAAGTTAGAAATATGGGAGGATTTAAAGATAATAAGTAAGTGGAAATCAAAGAGTCCATCTCCATAGTATTTAGCATAAATTTCAAATGTGCATTTTAACAGCTGTGAAAGACACTTTACACTGGGTTATTGTCTCAGTAGATATGAAGACAATGTAACACACTACATGGCAAACCTCATCCCTGTCCCTCCCTCCCAAAAGCTCCTCATGAAGGAATTTTTCATAGCTCCAAGGGAAGTTAGAAGCTCAGTGACAAAGGGGAAGAATTTTATTGTCCTTCGTGTTACCTTGCTCAAGAAAACTTTGTGATAACTTTCTGTGCCATCACAAAAATCAAACCAGTCTTTCTGGAAGTTCTATGCTGAACCTAGCAGAAAACATCAATCGGAAATGTAAGCCAGCCCTTACATGGCCAGCAATTAATTTCTTCATTTCAGGCCTGTTGGAGAGAACCACCATAGCAGTGGTTATGAACCCTTTGGTTTATCTTATTTATTGGCTGATGGAAGCAGTGGAAGGGAAGAAAGAATAGTGAAGTCAGATGATTATGCAGTGAAATACTACTGAGCTTTTTTACAACTTTTGATTCCTTGGTACCATTTGTTATCCCTGGTTTTGTCTTTCCCTCCTTTTAGTTTTGTTTCTCCTTTTCACAGCCTTTACAGATCCTAATTTGGGTCTGGCTCATTTCTTCCCATGTTCTTGCTGCTCAGCACTCATCTGTATTTATTCATCTCACTTCTTCCACGTGTCCTCTGTTGCCTAGTGGCTGGAAGCAGCTGCTCATTTTAATTTTCTTTCTGTAGATACTGGCTTCTCCTACCTTAGGTAACGTTTTCCCAAAGCTACTGTTACACCTTCTGGATCTAAATTGCATGACAAGGGCTGATATACTGTGTGTATTCCCTGGCCTAACAAAGAATCATAGAATCATAGAATGGCCTAGGTTGGAAGGGACCTTAGAGATCATTTAATCCAACCTCCCTGTCATGGGCAGGGACGCCTCCCAACTAGATCAGGCTACTCAAGGCTCTGTCCAACCTGGCCTTGAGCACCTCCAGGGAGGGGGCAGCCACAACATCTCTGGGCAATTTATTCCAAAGTCTTGCCACCCTCGTACTGAAGAATTTCTTCCTAAGATCTAATCTAAATCTATTCTCCTTCAACTTAAACCCATTACCCCTTGTCCTATCAGCGGATGCTCTTGTAAAAAGTCCCTCCCCAGCCTTCCTGTAGGTTCCCTTCAGGTATTGGAAGGCAGCTATTAGGTCCCCCCGAAGTCTTCTCTTTTCAAGACTGAACAACCCCAGCTCTCGCAGCCTGTCCTTGTAGCAAAGGTGCTCCAGCCCTTGGATCATCTTTGTGG
>VZZY01007862.1:533789-555127 GCA_013400335.1 Eurystomus gularis | reverse complement strand
AGATGGGGGTTATGTTCCCCCTTTTCCAATCTGCAGGAACCTCACAGACTGCCAGCACCTCTCAAATATGATGGCTAGTGGCTTAGCAACTTCAGCCGCCAGTTCCTTCAAGACCCGTGGATGTATCTCATCAGGTCCCATGGACTTGTGCACCTTCAGGTTCTCCAGGTGTTCCCGGACCTGATCTGCTCCTATCCTGGGTGGCTCATCGCTCTCCCAGACCCAGCCAACACCCTCTGTGATTTGGGTGGTGTGGTTTGAGTGGTTGCCAGTGAAGACTGAGGCAAAAAACCTGTTGAATACCTCAGCCTTCTGCACATCCTCGGTCGCCAGGTCACCTGTATCCTTCCGGAGAGGCCCCACATTCTCTCTAATTTTCCTTTTTTCTCTTACATATCTATAAAATCCTTTTCTGTTATTTTTAATATCCCTGGCCAGAATTGATTCTGTCAGGGCCTCAGCTTTTCTAGCATGATCTCTGATTGCCCAAGCGACTTCCTTGTAATAATCCCAGGTTACCAGTCCCTGCTTCCATGCTTTATGAATTCCCCTTTTGTATTTGATTTTCGCCAGGAGTTCTCTGTTTATCCATATAGGTCTCCTGGTATTTCTGCCAGAAAGGTGATTTGACAGTACTGGCATTTTCCTTCTGGAGCAACCTGCATGATTTTTGTTTTTTGCCAAAATAACTTGTGTAACATGCAAAATTATATTAAGATAGGGCTTTAAATGGGACACTTTAGATTAGCTCCAGCACATATTAGACTCATGACCATCTTGGGTATGTGTTGTGAAAACATGTTATGACAACCAATGAGAGAAATGTGACTGTGTGTTTAAAAATCATTAGCACTTCTTGCATCTTGGAGAGCACTCTGCCTTCTTGGCTTACCCATATTTCTTTGACATTGAAGTTATTTTGTTGTCTCTTTTCAAGGTTTCACGAGAAGCATTGTAGCTGTATATAGTACCTGTATGCTAGTAGTCCTTTTGCGGGTCCAGTTAAATATTATTGGCGGTTACATCTACCTAGATAACGCTGCACTCTGCAAAAACGGCACAGTAAGTTTCTTGTTTTGTTTCAGAGGCAGAATTTCCACTTTCTTGGAAGTGAAGGGATTATATAGTGGGAGATAAAAAGGCATAGTTTAGTAGTGTTAGAATGAAACAAAGAGCTCATGTAAGAGTGGAAGATGTGGAAGCATTACTGGATGTAAGATGCATTGATATGTTTAATAGCCTTTAAATCTGGATGATTTGGTGATACTGTTGCTTAACAAAATACTAGCAATATTGAAAACTACATTTTGTCTGCATTTGTATGGCTTAAAGAAGGTTACTTCATATCTAAACACCAACATAAAATAATTTAATTTTTTTGTGAAACAGTAGTACAGTGTGAATGATCCAAGATAGATATGCAAAGATATATAAATGCTTAGGTCTTCCTAGCACATACATTAATTCCCCCAGTTAAATCTTCCTAGGATTAAAGAAGAAAAATTTGAAAATTTGACTATTTTGTTTAACTCCAGAAGGCCACCTACCTTAAATGTCTGTCGGTGGGGTCTAGCAACGTAGAAGGCTTGGGTTTTGCTTATATAGTATATAGTATATCTGTCACTGCTGAATAAAAAGAGTTCAGTCCCACAGTAAGCAAGTACCCATTGTACAGAGTAAGATCTGCAAATTGTTGGATGGCTCATCTAAAAATAAAGGATGCAGACTTTGTTAGTTGTCCTGTGCTCCCCTATGATAGCTCCTGCTGAGAATCAAGGAACAGCATGTCAAGGTGGGTCTGAGAAAAACTTTCATTAGGGAGGCCAGGGTTGATGGAGGTCATGCTTCATTTTGTGAAACCTGAAAAAGCTTTTTTTTAAAGGGCAGGATGGGTTTGGACTAGAAATATGTTCCCTCTCTGTTATTTTTTTAAAGTAGAGAGGTGGGTTGATGGGCAACTCTGAGGCACTCGGCTGGAGTAAACTGGGATCCTATCTCCATTCCTGAAAGCTTCTTTCCTATCAGATAGGCTTTTGTTAGGGGTGAGCATAAATATCCTGTTCTGCTGGGTTTAATTTTTGGGGTGGCAGAAGGTCTAGTTTCACCTGCACTGCAGTTTTTTTAAGAGACTTTCTGATACATGAACGAGAAGTGAGAATTTTTTGTGTCACTGAAGATGGAAGAGAGATCTGTATAGTACTGAAGAGTGCCAGAGGACTTAGGAAAGATCCATGGGTTGATGGGAGGAAGACAGTCAGAAGCTACAAGTGTGTTGAGAACAGGGGGGTCCATCTGCTGCAGAGGATGATGATGATCAAGGAAATGGGTCGTAATAGGCTTGAAATTATTTTTGCATTGTTCTCTACTGTTGACATGTCACAGAACTGTTCTTTTCTTTCCCCCCAGACACCACTAGCTCCCCCTGAAGTTCAGCAGCAATATTTGTCAAGTATTCAGCACCTTTTAGGAGACGGTATGATGCTTATTATAAGCTAACTACACTTACAAAATGCCACTTTTTTCTAGAATTGAGAAAATCATTAGAATAATTCTGACACTTTCCTTGTTCTAGGACTGACTGAGTTAATAACTATTGTTAAACAAGCTGTGCATAAAGTTTTTGGAAGGTAAGAGTCTCGATTTCTCTGTGGTTAGCTTTTAATCTTTATTGTGATGACTGTTCCCAAAACAATGAGTTTTACTAGAATTTAAAAATACGAAGGCACACGGACTTTTTCCAAAACACTGTTTTTATTATAGCAGGCCATGTCTGCCAGTGCAAACCAATATAGCAGATTGGGATCCTGTTACTTGTGGACATGTTTTTGGTAGGAGGACAAAGCATCAATATTAATTTTGCAATCAACAACACAGTCCTTTTTTTTTTTTTTTTTTTTCCTCCTTTCCAGTATTTCCCTTAAGCACACCCTGTCTCTTCTGGACCTGGAACAGAAACTTAAAGATATCAGGGAAGTAGTGGAACATAAAGATTCAGATCAGATTGCACCTTACTCTCCCTTATGTCATTATCTGATGCCAGATGAAGAAAACCCCTTGGCTACTCAGGTACTTGCTTCAGTTTCTTTTATCTACCTGTTTTTTCATTCTGCATTTTTTTTTGTTTTGTGGGGGGAGAGGGGCGTACCAGTCCTCTAGTTGTACTGTGGCATCGGTATCTTCAATAAATGGTGATGCCTCTTCCGTCATAGATCAAGTGATCTTATCTCTTTAATCTAGGCTACGTAAAGTTGTACTTTCTTCAGATTTGATTGTAAACAAGTGTCATCCTCAGAATGTCAGCTCTGAGCTCAGAAACACAGCCCAGTTACTGCTTTTAGCCTGTGACATTTGCTGTGACACAGTGCAGCTTAACTCAGCCCTAAGCTCGACTGCATTGTCTTGCACTTGTGTACCAGCCAAGATTATGGGCAGTTGTAGCATCTTGGCTGGTGCACAAGAACGTGATGGTGCGCTGGAGTCCTTTGTTGCTTTGGGCTGGGAAATGAACAGGAGTCAGGAGAAAGGTTTATCTAATCGCAGGTTTAATGTTAAAGTGATTTCCTAAATTTTCTAATTGTGTTTGTCCCCATCCACACCACAGGCTGGAGAGAACTCATCCTTAACTTGGTATTACACTAGTATAAAGAAGAAATTTAGACTTCAGTGTGTTGACTACATGCACTTATCCCTTTAACTTAAGATAATATGCAGGGTTTATTTCAGTTTTGGAGACCAGAAGTGGAAAAAATACTTTGCTCAATTAGTCTGGTACTTCCTGCTAATACTGTTTTTAGTGGGGGGGGCATTCCTGTAGCAAACATTTAAAAGGAAAGTTAGAGTATGAATTATAAAGAATTTATGACAATAAATCTTTTATTTTCAATAGATTTAACTTATACATCCTGACTGAATTCCATGGTACAAAACTCTTCTATTTCTACTTATTCTTATGGTTGTCAATGAATTTCTTGCTAAATAGCATCTGTCTTTGCTTTTTCTAGGCCTGTGGACTCACAGAAAGAGACATCGCTACGATTAAATTACTTAATGAAACTAGAGATATGCTAGAAAGGTACAGAGAACTATCCTGTGTTCATGTTAAACTCCTCCTCACAACTATTATCTAAGACAAATACTTTCATATAAAAAGCTGTCTACTTTCCTTTGCGAAATGTGACCACTCTGCTGCATTAAATTTTTATATTCACTAATTGTAGGCTGAGATTTTCAAAATCTGAGAGCTCTGAAACTCATTTGTAAGAAACAATCCTGCCTTAATGAGATGACCAGGATGTCCTTCCCAGCCAGACTCCCTTATCTGTTCCTCACCTTTTCTGTAATGATGCAGGAACAGAGCAGTACTTCTCTTCTGCTAAAGCAGGGTAAATGGAGAGTAATTTTATTGGATTTACTTGCTTTGATAAAATGAACACCAGTTTTGGCTTATCAGCATTTATTTGTAATGCATGGTTTTGGGAGTGGTTGTACACATCCTTTTACCAGAGAGCTACTGAAGTGAGGCTTCTTCAATAAACAGTGAGTATGAAGGAACTGAACCAAATGCCAAACAATTCTTACAGTTCAGCTGCTGGAGATCTGGGCATTTTAAGGATCAATCCCTTCCTATGCTACTATTTAGTAAGAAAGAGATGAGGAATGCTTCAGATTTATCTGGGTTTTAGTAATCTTAGGGTAGAATTTAGGTTGTCGATTGGTTTGCTGTGGAGTTCTTGGGGAGCTGGACTTCCCCGAGGTGGCTGTACTAATGGCCTTTTGTCTGGGCCATACATCTTCCCTTGCAGGAGGGACATCTGTAGCACTGAATACTTGCAGGCATTTTAGTTTGAAAAAATAAATCCCAGGAATCAAACTTTAATCTTTTTTTTTTTTTTTTCTTCAGTCCAGACTTCAGTACGGTTTTGAGCACGTGTTTAAACAGAGGATTCAGTCGACTGCTCGACAATATGGCAGAATTTTTTAGACCTACTGAAAAGGACCTCTCTCAGAATGGCTCTGTAAATAGGTAAATGTTTCCTTTTGTTGTGGTTCTCCTGTGAGTGAATTCCGAAAGGCTATTGGATTTTTCCACCTGCTTGAATTTCTCATGCTGGAAATAGTTCTGTGTCTTGCTCTTCAAGAATCAGTGCGGTCTCCTCACTTCAGCCAAGCAGACAGCTAGGAGTACTGCATGTTTCTTCCCATCCATGAAATTGCTAGAACTCAAGCGAGGTATCTTTCCCACTGTTACCTGCAGATCTAAAAGTATAAATTGGAAGACTTGTACCTTCCACTTTGTGCCTGAACACTGCACAAGCAGACTGCCTCTCTGGCTAAGGGGGACTGACCCCACTGGTGGTGACTACTGAGGGAGGTGCTGTGGGACAGACAGTGTTCCCCTGCAGTTAGCAGACAAGCTCTGTACGCCCCCGCCTCTGGCTGTGGGTTACTGTAGTTCTTGAGGAAGGTGGGCATTGCTGTGATTCTCCAAACACATGTAGCCAAAGCACCTACAGAGCTCTAGGTTCTCTGCTGGTATGCTGAAAAAAGATATGGCCATCCAGGATCTTCTGTCTTTTCACAGAATCACAGAATCGTTATGGTTGGAAAGGACCTCCAGGGTCATCAAGTCCAACCTTTCTCCTAGCATCTCTCTATGAGGATATGGTGTATGAGGATATGGTGTAGTGGTTAGAGAGGATTTGGTGTAGTGGTTAGAGTGATGCTAGGAGAAGGTTGGACTTGATGACCCTGGAGGTCCTTTCCAACCATAACAATTCTGTGTGATTCTGTGATTCTGTGTAACCACTACACCATATCCTCAAGCACTGCATCTATTCGTTCTTTAAACACCTCCAGGGATGGTGACTCCACCACCTCTCTGGGCAGTCCATTCCAGTGCCTAACTACCCTCTCAGTGAAGAATTTCTTCCTAATATCCAATCTAAACCTCCCCTGACGCAACTTGAGGCCATTTCCCCTCATCCTATCATTACTAATTTGAGAGAAGAGACCAACACCAGCCTCGCTACAACCTCCTTTTAGGTAGTTGTAGAGGGCAATGAGGTCTCCTCTCAGTCTCCTCTTCTCTAGACTAAACAAGCCCAGTTCCCTCAGCCGTTCTTCATAGGGCATGCTCTCCAGCCCTTTCACCAGCTTCACTGCCCTTCTCTGTACCCGCTCCAGCACCTCAATGTCCTTCTTGTACTGTGTGACCAAAACTAAAACCTTGAATAATAACTGGGTTTACGTACATTTATTTTAATAACTGATGGTTCTCAGAGTAATGTTTTTATTTAAATATATCCCGAAGGTTGTAGTTTAGCTGTCTGTCCTAAGCCTGGTTTAGAGTTTGAAATAGCATGAGAGTGTAAACCAGCACTTCTAACAACTGTTTACATATATACACACACGTAAAGACTCTGGCTAAACCATATTTCTGTTGCATGAGAAGCAAGTGTAAAACTCTGCATAATAGAAACACCAACTGAAATTTGCTTTGATACTTCTCTGTATTAAATTAAAAATCTGATAGGGAAAAAAACTTCATCTGTACATTTTGGTTTGCAGTCTTTCAACTCTTGAAGTAGTAATTATTTAGAATTGTAATAATCATAGTTTAGTGGCTTTACTAATGTCAGAGCAGGTCTAGGTCAATACCACTTGTTCTTTTCTAGTCTTTCCAGTGTCAGTCTTCCTTTAGCCAAGATAATTCCAATAATAAATGGACAGATCCATTCGGTATGCAGTGAAACACCCAGTCACTTTGTTCAGGTAAGGATGTTGCTTATTTAAAATATCCCAAGTAAAATTTTGAAATGAATGTTTTATGTTTTTTTTTAATAATGTGCTTCATTCTGTTTGACTTCAGTGGCTTTAAAGAAAAAGTAGGAACAATTGGCATACCTTAAAATTTTTGTAAATTTGTATCTTCCAAAACCATGCTATTTTTCAGAGCCTCTTCCCTCTGCTAAACTGCAGAAGTGCAAAAAGGTCTCTTGACTCAGTTCTGCTTGCAGTTCTGCTCGTAGCACCTTCTAGAGGAACAAATTTAGAGTTACGCCTCTGTGGCAGTGCCAGGTGCTTTTCTCATGATGAATTATGTACAGCAGCAAAACCAGAACAGTGGGGGATGTGTTTGATGAAGCAAACTTACGCTTTAAATCTCTTCCAGGACCTGTTGATGATGGAACAAGTGAAAGATTTTGCTGCTAATGTTTATGAAGCTTTTAGTACCCCTCAACAACTAGAGAAATGAACTGCACATTTGTAGGAATAGATTGTGTATTTATAACAAATTCCTTGTGACTACTGATGAGACTTGGGTTAATTTTATAATGGTGTAGGAGTGGTAGACCAGCAAGAAAGAACATCCTGAAAAAAGTGGGAGTGAGCCCATCTTTCTTCTAATAGAATTCTGTTTTAAACACCCATTAAAAATATTCTTGTTGAAAGAATCATTGTATGTAAAGACTTTTCTATTAAAAAAGCGGTTAAACTCTTCCATAACTAATTTGATTATTTTTTTTATTGTATCCGAAAGGCATCTGGTGGCAGTATTACAACAAGTTACTAAAAAACCCGTTTGTTTGCTTGGGGTGTGTAAGTTGTGGAAGAAACTAAGGATGATAGTGATCTAAGAATAGCACAGAGTAGCAGAATTAAGTGAGGTTTCTTTCTTCGTCTCCCAGATTTTTCTCTTTATAAAGGAAAACTTTTTCCTTAACTTCACAAATGTTATTCCAAAGAGTCTCTCATTCTTCAGAAAGCCTTTGACAACTGATGCATGTTCCTCTTGAACAAGCTGGGGATGCTCTCTGTTACCTAATACTAAAGGAATGTGGATTTTTAGAAGTTCTCTTGTTTATGCTGTTCAGACAGCTCCACTGTACACATTAACTTGTAAATATTTTATCTTAATTTGTATTAATTTTGAGCCCAATTGTCTGTATTGTAATAAAATATTTTAATGTAAAATTTGTGCGTGTATTAACATTACTAGCAGGAAAGGCAACAAGCTCATTTGGCCCATCTCTTAAAATCTTGACGTATTTGAAAGAACAAATTTCATTTATACAGTAATAGTTTTGCACTCAGGAAAAAAAAACAACTCAGGGAAATAAACCTTTGATCTCTGCACTGAAACAATTCATGCTTTTTGTTGTCCTGTACCTCCCCCTCTTTGCAAACTTCACAGCGCAGATCTGTCCCTACAAGTCCTGAAAGATCATGAGTTTCGGAATTTAAGTTGGATGCAGTCTACCCTCTGTTTAAAATGTTGTTTCTCTGCCACAGTTAAGGATCTGTAACAACTCATGATTATTTATCTTTTTAAAAAAGTTAGCCATTGAAGTGTATGTTTTGTTTAACAGTCCGCAGAAGGCACCCTGGTAACTGTGTAAAAACAATGGCTGTAAACAAGAGTTGGCTTTAACCATGTAAAATTACACATAACACTGAAAAAAAAAACCAACCAACCCTTCCACTTTACTTGTTTCCCAATAATGGGCAGAATTACTCAAGAGCAGCAGCATGTAAAATTAATGACTTTCGTGATGAGCAATGCAGATGTACATGTGCATTGCCTCCCTGCATTTGTGATTAATTCCTTATCGGACTGTTCTGGCAGATACACTACCTGACTCAGCTGAAACTGCCAGTTGTTGCACACAAGTAGAAAAAAATTATTTTCTCTAAGACTGACAGTTTTTACTGCACAGTGTTGTGGAAGTTAAGATTTCTTGCATTAAATAACAACAGACTTGTATGCATTTGAACGCTGGCTTAAGCTAGCTTTGTTCTTTCTCATGGCTTGAAAAAATCTAGTGCCTGTTCCCTCCTGTGTCCCTGTTCTTCACAGAACTGTGCCGCAAGAAACTGACTAAAGAAAGTGGAGAAGTCAAGGCAGGTGCTCAGTTTTCACACAAGATCAAAGAAACATATGTAGAGATTCCATGATCTAGTGCTAGCTTTCACATGAGGTTCATCCCATTCTGTCCCCTAATTAGCGGCCCACCTTTCATAAAAAAGTGAAATTACTGATGCTCCTCAGTCAAGCAAGTAGAGAAACTGGGCAAAACATCAGCATTCCCTGGAGCCAGCAGCATATGGCTCAGTTTATGGCAGTCAGTTGTAAAGTCCAGCCCCACTGACATGGCAGTTGCTTTGGAGTTAATTGAGGTAGAGCTATAAGGATTCCCTTTTCTCCCAGCGCCACCCACTTCAGCAGTTCCTTGTAGCCAACCAGCTTCACCTGAGAGCGAAACATACGCTAGAGTTAGAACAGTGCCTTTTCAAAGTGCATACAATTGCAGTATTGACAGAAGAAATGTTGAGCCATTGCTACCCTGCTATTCAATTACCCTTAAATGTCACTTACCCACCAAATGAATGCTAATTATTAAAGGTAATAGAAAAAATACTTGCCAAGTAGCTAGGTAAGTAATAAAGCTTGTGGTGTTGGGTCCTGAGAAGTACTTAGGGCTGTAAAAGGTACATAAACACGTCTCAAAAGTATTTGAGATTGGATTTGGCTGTAAGCAGGGATTTACTGTCACAGTGCACAGCTTTGTATCACCCGTTTCCCATGGTGGAACTTGTAGTCTTGAATGAGCATCACTGTTCCTTACAGAGAGCTGCTAGATAGCTCAAACAAAGCTGACCCGAAGAACCCCTCCGCTAAAAACACACAAACAGGCTTTATGGTGAGACTCTTAGACCAGCTGGTGCAATGCTGAAACGAGCAGCTGAAGGCCAGTCTCTGCTGCTGAGGAACATCACCCTCTTGTGCCCATACACTCTAGATGCCTCTCCAAAATTCAAGATGCATTCTACATTACTTCTGAAATTATGCTTTCTTCCTTATCCTAGAGCTGTCTCAGCACTAAGTAGATTATTTTCATATGGAACTAGAAGGGACAGTCCCAAAGCACCCTGAATGCATTTCTGCAGCTAGCGGACATCCAGTGCACGGGACCAGAACAGCTATGCTGAAGTGCATCCCCACCTTACATAGTGTTGGTCTCAAGTCCTGAGCACCAGCTGGTCTGCTCTATAAATCTGCCTCCGTTGGGTTGCAGTACTTGCTAGTGTAGGTGTGGCAGCGGCGCCTTCAATTTCTGACTGCAAGGCACACAGCTGGGGTCATGCTGGTGTATATTTAGCCACCCTGGGCAACGAGAACCTCCGTGTGCTCTCCCTTTGCAACAAGCCTTTGACTTGAAAGTGCTGCACCATTACGGCAATTAAAATATCACCAGGGTCACGGGGATGGCTATTTATAAAGAAAGGTCACCCTGAGTTAGAGTCTACAGAGGAAAGAAGAGGGGCAGCACTGATTTTTTTTTCCCTGGAACTTGGCCTCTTTTTATAATTCTTAGTTTGCAAGCTAAAACATATCCCGGCAACAATTCAATCTAGCTTTGTTTGTTGGAGAAGAAACATCCCACTGGGAAGACTATGACAAGGACGTCCCAGAACGAAAACAAACATTTTTCTGGGCCTCTTCCAATGTACTCTGTCCTAAGAGCTATGCGTTCCCAAAGATGCCAGAAACTAAAATACACACGAGGGAACATGACAAATCCTAGAGGTGTTTTCCTTCAGAGTTTGCTCATGTCTTGCACCGCGTGATAAAAGCCTCACTGTTCTAAGGCGGAAGTGGGGCCGTGGGAGTGGGTGGGGTGTGTTATCTTTTACCTGTGTCTCTCCAAGCTTAGCCTGTGGTTCACCGAGTTCCAGAGTGCCTGAGACTGGCCAGTTAAGGAAGATCGCGTTGACCTTGCCTTCTTTAGGGCTGAACGTATACCTGGTTGGAAACAGGGAACAGGAGTGCAGGTCAGTTTTTCCTTGTAAATGTTCTGAAGGGATGCACAGAGTGCTTTCAAGACTGGAAAAACGGATTTGAAAAGTTGGCATTAATTACGCTTTCACACACACGACCATCTTTCCAGACAGTTTATACCCCTTAATGAAGTACTGTTCCTTGAAAATATGTTCCAACAAACCAGGCGCAATAGAGACAATTAAAGAACTGAACTGAGAGGTAAACATCTGTAGTAACTTTAGCAAGCATATAGTAACTCATTGCTGCTCAGCTATATAGGAAGGAGGTACTTGCAGGGCAAGGTGAATCATTAACAGGTAATTGTGGGTTATATTCCGAAAAATTCGGCAATTCACACCTACACACAGAGACATTCCACTAAAAAAAAAATTTAACAAGAGTATGTGCGACAATAAAACTTCTACCTTGCATAGCTAGTTTTTTAAAAATCTAATTTCAACAGACATTCTTTACAGTATGTCCTTGGAAATCTCATGGCATACACTTGAAACATTCCTCCCTCCTTCCATCATTTAGTTACAATTTTTTATTGCTCTTGGAAGTGGCTTTACTAAACAGTTCGGCATTTCAAGGCTAAAACCAGATGGCCAAGTCTTACTGGGAACAGAAGTAAAAAGGCCCACTGAGGCATAGAGAGGGTCACAACCAAAACTCTAATACAGTAGCTGTGAGGCACAAAGGCAGAGGAGAGTCCAGGGACTGGCTGAATTTAGTGACCAAACAATTGTCGTTATCTTCCCGTGCATTTTTACCTTAAACAGAAATGCAGAACATGCTAGACTGATTTCTAGTTTCTTTCTCTCTAAACAGTGACATCAAGTGTTCCTTTGTACAAATAAACACTTCATAGCAGCTCTGTATTTCCAGATTTACAATTTTGTTTTAATAGTTTCTGTTGCCAGCTCCACTAAGAAGCACAGGATCACTCAGGAAATGCTCGCAACCTTCCCTTCAGCCTCAGCAGCATCCCAAAACTACAGCCTCTGACACCCATTATCTACCTACAGTTCTATACACGCTTTTACGTGCAGTTACTTAAACTGATAAAAGGGTTCATTTCTGCACAGCGTACAAACTAAGCTGGTGGCTTGTGCAGCATCAGGTCATGAAGAATTTCAAAGTTTCACATACAGTTGCTGCTGCTTTACACAACCTGCACTTTGATTCAGTGGCCTTACCACACTTCTGGTGTGACTGTGTCGTTCTGTGCTCTCCATGGTTTCGTTCCATAGATGGCTTCTCCGTTGACCTCCAGCCAGGCACCCATCTGTCTCAGGCGTTCCTCAAACACAACAGCGATGCGACCATCATGAGTGGGCCCAATATTCATCAAGAGATTTCCTCCACAAGACACTGTTTCTACAAGTTGCTGAAATATTTTTTAAGACATACACAGAACGTGTGGTTACGGCTAATGAAATCATGCATTTGAAGTACTTTCTAAAGTCTGCCACGCTGCTTCAGAAGGATGAACTGAACGAGTTCCGTTACTGCTGCATGGTTAGACTTTGGGGGTCAATCTCAAGAGTCAGTTCAAAATTTAAGTTCCCATAAAACAAAGCTCTAATGTAAATTTTTATGGCAGGAAACAGCCCAAAATACATTTTTGCACCAATATGTCTGAATGTACACTAGAATCAGAGCCTACAACTTCGTAACATTTTGACTTCTGCAGGAATTTCATGAGGGTTTTACCAATAGAATGGATAGATGATTTCTCTACAGGAGAGGAGAATAAGGCCAATAGATGCCACTTCATTTTTACTGAAGCCGAGAGAAGCAACTTCCTCCTTCTTCCTCTGTTTGATGCTCTCCCTATTTTACAGAGACATCTGTAAGACACAAGGAAGCCTTCTACAGAGTCCATAAATACTTGTGTTCACATGTACACTGCCCTCCAGGGATCATGGACTGAGATGCACAAGTCTGAGGGACAGACAGCTGGAGACAAGCCACTGAATGAATTTAAACTTTCTGCCTCTGAAAAGACATTATTTCAATTTGAAATTATCTTTTGTGAGGACTGTACTAAGAACAAATTTGGATTAAGCAACAATAACAAACAATTTTCCCCTCAGTAGCTGAATTTTGCAATTAAGTGCATTTATCTGAAAGATCGATCAGTCTTCCCGTCATTCAGTTTTCCTAAGCTTCAAATCTTTTTGTCATGCCTTAGATGAGCAGAGGGAATGAATGTTTTATTAACACCAGCTGCCTGCATATGCTGGTGTTTACCTGTACCTCTGTAGAAAGTGTGTTGGGTTTTTCAGAATAAAGGAAAATTTCTTGCTACGAGGTAAGTAGACTATTAAGGGTTATAAACTGTTTCAAGCTAGGAAGGGTAAAAGATGAAGCCTTCCCTTGGGAGTTCTGAAACAGGAACTGTGAAACTGCACCTGGTTGCTCTTCATCAATTTAGAGGTGCAGTTACTAGAAAAACTTATAGAAAAGGTAATTATAAGACTCTCCAGATCATTCCTTGGCCAGTTACTCAGAGGAAACAGCTTCTAAGGAACTGACTGAATTTTTCCTAGATAATTTTTCTCTCAGTCATTTCTATAAAATTAATAAGAATTACATGGCTATTCCATCCTGCCAGTATTAGGCTGCCAATGAACAAAATACTTTACTTTGTCCCACCGTACCTTCACCAAGTCCTCGATTGGGAGGTAATCATCAAGCTGTGCGTTCCTCCTGTACCCCCATGACCTCTTGTCAATAGTCATACAGTTCTCCCACTTGTGAGGCAGGAGGTGGCCGGGGTTATACCGGTCGCTGCAAGTGTAGAAGCCGCCATGCGTACAGATGCTGCCAGCTCCCCAGCGGTCATTGGTCACAACTGTATCCCGGACTGGACTGGAAGAAGAGACATTTTATGATTTTTATTCTATAAAACGCAGTCATAGTCAATGTAATCCCTTCCCACACACACTAACATTTAGTGTTAACTTCTGTACTACTCCATTATTACAATTCGTTAAGTGCAGTTTGAGGAATACTCTTCTCATCCTTCCTTTGCTAGTAAAAGGTCCAGAATGGCATTTCTTAGAGAAATATGCCCCAGACTTTTACAGGAAGGCTGCCAGGAATCAGCCTCCACTTCACGTCCACTGCCAGATGTTCAGTCTGCAATGACATCAGTGTACTCAAATTCTCAAATTATCCTGCTATCCTGTTTGCTTGTGCAGTAGATGTTACTTAGGGAAGGATCTGATTGGTAGAATAGGCAATGCCATCTTAACTGATTAATTTGCAAATGTGATTTTAAAAAAAAAACAAAACAGTCTTTTTGTAAGCAAGCTTTGATAGTTGTAGGGAAGACCTGGATTCTGTATTTCAGGAAAATTAATATTTAGTTAAGTAAATAAGTAGAGTAATGTTACCTCTACTTAAGTACCTCTACTTAAGTAGAGGTAACATGTTCCACAAAATATACAGAAAATGAGACAAACTAGGCATGGAGCAGAATTTCAGATAGGGAGCTAAATCAGCATCATTATTTACCTGTCATTATACAGCCAAGCCAAGAAACCAGTGCTGTTCCAGTAAGTATCTGGAGCATTTCCATTCCCATCGGACCAAATTATTTCTGGTTGGTACTTGGTCACAATTTCATAGAGCTCTGGCAACGATTTACTGGTTGGAAACTTCCTTGTTTTGAAGACATTGGTGGCATCCTCCAGGAAGAGAGGATTAAACCATTCGAACAGGGAATGATATAACCCAAAATGCAAGTCAGTCCTGTTTCTAACAGATATTGCTAGCTCAGCCACAAGGTCTCGTTTCGGTCCCACGTCAACAGCATTCCAGTTCCAAGAATATTTGGATCCCCACAAAGTAAAGCCTGAAAAGAGAAAAAATGGAGGATAATAAAGGGAAGCAGAAGAGGAGAAGCTATAGTTCCTCCTTCTGGAAAGTAGTTTGCAAGTGTGTTGCAAAAAATAGTAATAAAAATCATATTGTAATAATATTATTATCATGGTATAAAGTATGCCTAGAATCTGTTTATGCACAATGATGCACAATCATAGCATCAGAGCCCCATGCCAGATACGTTCATGTATTTTTTTTTATACATACACATATACGTTTATAGCTTCCAGTTCTGTACTCCTCAAGATAATCATTCTTTCGCCTTAATTATTCACTCCATACATAAGTCCCACCTAAATTAGCCAAAAACACAGCAACTTTTAAGGCACCTATGTTTTCACTGAATGTATCAAACATGAATTGTGAATGCACATTCAACAACTGGAAGATAAAGCGCTTTCTCTGTTGCAGAAAGCACCAGCTATCATTTGCATGCAAAGGCTACTCTCCTCCCTTCTGTCTACATCTTATGCAAATGTTCACTTTTCACTTGTCTTGACATTTAGAACAGCTCAATCAACCACTCAGTACGTGTTTATAAGCAGAGCGCAAAAAACTCCTGAAACAGCTTTTAAAATTTCAGCATTAAATATCAGGGGGGATTCAACATTTCAGACACCCAACAATACAGCGCAAGCACTTAGAAGTGCTACTGCACTGCAGACTTAGACCACTGCCGGAGGAGCTCAACTCTCCAAACCGCTTTATGCTCGCTGCCTGATAAACCTTGCAATAGTTTTGTGAACTGGATACATGTACTGGTATCGACTAGACAAACAAGCTTAAAACTCATGCCCAAGGCTACAGGACAGACCAAATGCATCATGGTTCTTTTCAGGTCACTGGGAATTATGCCACCAGCTTCATCGAGATCAGGATTTTATGTCTCAGAGCTGAGATTAAAATTCACAAGTTACAAGTTGCCAGTCTTGAACCCACATCTCCCCAAAGACCAACAACACTCACTAGATGGACTGTCATATTTCATCTTAGCATTTTATACTTTCTTTGCTACCATATTTCCTTCCAACCACTTTCTTTTTCTCCACTTTTCTCTGCCAAGCATCTTACGATTACAGTGCTAAAAATCAATCGCACCTGTAAAGTTACAAACCTGGTTCAAGGATGTGGCTTCTACGCCCTGCACCAGGAAGAGCTCTACCCTGTGGATGTTTCTAACTCTGAAGCTGACTCCTGGAACACACTTCTAAAATTCCTTCGAGAAACCTATGGAGCTCATTAACTGCCTGTACCCAGCAGTTTTCCATATGTTAAACGGTGCAGAATTCACTTTTGTGGTTCCTTGAGCAATAAATTGTGCAACAATAAAAAATAAACTATGGCTACTACAGGAAGCTCAGCTGCCCCACCGCTTCAGGCTGTCTTACTTACAGCAAGAGAACAATGACACAATCTGTTTTTCCTCCTAAGCAAGCTACACAGCCATAGCCTTTGCGCAAGAGTCAGGGAAACACATGCACATTTCTTGGGTGGTTTGCTTCCTCTTTGGCTGGGTCGGGGCAGGCCAGCCTGCCTGGCTTTCTCTCTCTCTCTTAGCAGACATGGAAGTCATTTGAATTTTTCTTCTGTTGACAGAAATGCAACAATTACTAACATACGCAAACCTTCCACTTACCTTCATGATGTTTTGAAGTTAAGACAACATATTTTGCACCTGAAGCCTTCAGAATATCTGCCCACTGGTTGGGATCAAAGAATTCTGCTGTAAACAGTGGCCCAAAATCTTCATAACTGAACCCAGGTGGGTAATTTGCCTTCATAAAGTTCACATAGGGTTCTCTCTTTTCCTTCTGCCAGTACCACCTACAAAATATGGAACAAAACATGTCTAGCTGGTGTATTTTTGGAGAAAGGAGACTAGAGGAGACTAGAGATCATCAGTTCCTATTTGAGTTCACACTGAGAGGCACATGCACTGGAGGTACACAAGACTGGAAAGAAGACAAAATTGCTTCAGAACAGTATTATCAAAGCCTTCCTTTTCTCTGCCCTCTTTGTCCATGCTCTACATCTTTCAAGCACCTGCTTTGGAACTGTCCCAGGATTTCACTTGGAGCAATAAAACAAAGCAGCTGTGCTTTGAGAATGGAAAAATGGCAGTCTTGTTCCGTACTCAAATCCCAAAACCGTACCAGAGAGCTCAGGTAGACAGCCCATGTAAGCAGCTCAGGTGGCACAAGGAATGCACTTCTTCTGGACTAACGTGACTCACCCTCCTCAAGTCTCACACATCAGCCACCAGGCACCTCTGCTCTGCACCCCACACCGCAACTCTTGCCACCCACAAACATGCGGGCCAGCAGCTTTATCTCTCTGCCAGTGACAAATGCAGCTGAGTGACCTGATGAGTGAGTAGATACCAACAGTCCCAGCACAGGAGAGGGTTGTGACTGCAGCACACTGCAGCTGCTGCACACATGAGGCTCTGAAGCAAAGGCACCCTCCTAGAAGGCATGTCCTCCAACAACCTGCCTCTGCAAGAACTCCACACACTTAGAAATGCATCTTCATCACAGGCTCTAACATGCAGCCACACATCTACCTACCTATCAGTGCACACAGGTTTAGGAATTAGAAGGAAAAATAAGTTGATGATCTCTTTTTGCATCCTACCTAGCAAAGACAGGTACAGTTTCTATCATAGACTCATTATGGTTGGAAGAGACCTTTCAGATCATCAAGTCCAATCATTAACCCAGCACTACCAAATCACCATTAACCATGTCCCTCAGCACCATATCTATATATTTTTAAAATACCTCTAGGGATGGTGACTCCACCACTTCCCTGGGCAGCCTGTTCCAGTGCCTCACAACCCTTCCTGTGAGGAAATTTTTCTTAGTATCCAATCTAAACCTCCCCTGGTGCAACTTGAGCCCATTTCGTCTCTTCCTATCACTTGTTACTTGGGAGAAGAGACCAACCCTCACCTCACTATGACCTCCTTTCAGGTAGTTGGAGAGAGCAATAAGGTCTCCCCTCAGCCTCCTTTTCTGCAGGGTAAACAACCTCAGTGCCCCCAGCTGCTCCCCACAAGACTTGTTCTCTAGATGCTTCACCAGCTTCATTGCCCTTCTTTGGACATGCTCCAGAACCTCAGTGTCTTTCTTAGAATGTCTTTTGGGCCCAAGACTGAATCCAGTACTTGAGGTGTGGCCTCACCAGTGCTGAGTACAGGGGGACAATGACCTCCCTAGTCCTGTGGTCACACAATTTCTGATACAGGCCAGGATGCTGGTGGCCTTCTTGGCCACCTGGACACACTGTTGGCTCATATTCAGCCAGCTGTCAACCAACACCCCCAGGTCCTTTTCTGCTGTACTCCTTTCCACCCACTCTTCCCCAAGCCTGTAGCATTGCATGAGGCTGTTGTGACACAAGTGCAGGACCCAGCATTTGGCCTCGTTGAACCTCATACAATTGGCCTCAGCCCATCAATCCAACCTGTCCAGATTCCTGTGTAGAGTCTTCCTACGCTCAAGCAGATAAATACACCCACCTAATTTGGTGTTGCCTGTCAACTTACTGAGGATGCACTTGATCCCCTCAACCAGATAACTGACAAAGATATTAAAGAGAATGGGCCCTAATACTAAGCCCTGAGGAACACCACTTGTGACTGGCCACCAACAGGATTTAATTCCATTCACCACCACTCTCTGGGCTCAGCCATCCAGCCAGATTTTTATCAAGTGAAGCTTATGCACATCCAAGCCATGAGCCACCAGTTTCTCCAGGAGAATGCTGTGGGAAACAGTGTCAAACGCTTTACTAAAGCCTAGGTGGACAATGTCCACAGCCTTTCCCTCATCTATGAAGCAGGTCACCTTGTCACAGACAGAGATCAAGTTAGTCAAGCAGGACCTGCCTTTCATAAACCCAGGCTGACTGGGCCTGATTGCCTAGTTGTCCTGTATGTGTCCTGTATCCTGTGCTTCCCCACAACAGTGACCACTGTTGCAACTGTTCTAGTCCACAGCAAGGCTTGGAGCTCCACTCTGTGGTCCAAGGGTGGTCTCTCACTCTCATCATGGGCAGAGATCATACATCACCAACAGAGCACTATTTATTTTCAACCTGCTCTATCCCTCCCCCAAAGAAAGAGTGGCTCCAGAAAGAGCCCACAACAGTCCTTACTGCATAAATGGCCTTATTGCTGGAGACCTTCTACAACAGTATGTTGTGACTGCTAATACTTACGGAGAAAAGGGTCTGAAAGCATTCAGCTTTATATGAACGAAGCCAAGCAGCCAAAATCCTGTTGGCAAATCTAGGCATAAATTAAAAGAAATTTAAAGTGAAGGAATAAACCAGGCCTGAATCTGAGTATTTGAAATGTGTTTCTCTCCTGTCCTGAGCTGGACTCTGACCTCCTTTCTGCAAGACCACAGTAACTGTATGGATATTGTTGTAACCTTCCCAGACTTCAGCATAAACAAACACAATCTCCAGCAGCCAACAGGGAAAAAAAGATCTAGAAGAAAGAGGCTGAGACAGCCTTCCTCATTGGAAGAGCCTGGGGAAAAACAAAACAAAACCAAACCAACAAACCAACTCTGATTTTAAAGTGCCCACACATGCCTAAGGATGGGAGACTATAGGAACACGAAAAACAGCTTCATCAACTACATTACAGTGTTCAGGGTCTTTTTAGAACAATAAAAGAACGCTTGATCCTGAGTCTCTGCACCACTACCAGAGCACGGCACTCAGAGTAAGGCCTGAGCCAAACCAAAGCTAGCTCCCCTTCCAGCCCCACTGGGAGAGTAATCTCTTGATAAGCAGAGTCCACGTTAAAAAACTTCTGAAACCCTTGAATGTAACTGTGATCAAAACAAATATTTGATTTGTTAATCAAATATTAAGGTGATTAAACAATAGGCCACGGCTTGAATAGAAATAGTTATTGATATAGGGAATGGAAGTGGGATATTAACATGAGAAGTGGAGTGGAAGAAATCATCACACTAACCAACATGAAGCGTTTGAAGGGAAACAGGCTAAATTGCTAATAAGAGAGAGCTAACAGGATGAGCCTTGAAACTCTAACAAAGGGACTTGATTTATTAACAAGGGAGGCTGAAACTGATAAGGAAGCCAGTCGTAAAAACCAGAACTAACAGATGAAAAGTAACACCTCTCACAGACTTATCAGTAGAAGAATGACAAGTGAAAAAGAACAGATGTTTACCAAGGACAAGAGCTGACCAAGACCGGCTCAATTCTGCAAAGTTTGCTAAATCAGCATATTCCAGACAAAAGGTGAAAAGTACATCACGAGGAAGACCTATGGCCTTCCTCCCAGAGACCACCGCCCAAGCTTCAAAGACCCCTACCCAAAATCACCAGGAGGAACTGCGCAATCACAGGACTGATAAAGCTAATTATAGTACGAAGCAGGGGGAAAGGCGGGGTTAGGGAATTAAGATGTATAGACTCATTAAAACATATAGTGTTTTACTGTATAAATATGAGATAGTTTGCCACTTCAGGCGTGAGCCGTTGGTGGAGCGAAGTCTCCCGGCTGCCCAGTGCTGTTTTTGCTTGCTGTACCGCTTGCTTTAATTCAATAAATTTCTGATTGATTTAGAGACAAGAAACTGAGTCTCTGCAAATTTCATTGATAACATAACTCTGAAAAGAACAGACCAAATGTTGTCAGAAAACAGTGGTCTCTTTACATCAGTGTTGGTTTGTTTTGCAAATATTGCACTTAAGGTTTACCATAGCTCTGCCACAGCTCTGTTACCTTCATGTTATAAACGATAACATGACTCACTTGAAGTCATGCAGGAAGTATTTGGGAGAGCATGGAAAGAAAATACAAAAAAAAAAAATGCTTACAGCCAAAGGGCCTGAACCAGTGAACACTCACAAACCAAAAGTTTTTACTCAGCCTTTGAATTGAAATTATTTGAAGGATCAGGGCTTTAGGCTCTTTTAAGTGGAAAGCACCCCTTACTAAAAATAATAATAAAAAGAAGAAAACCATCAACAGCACAAAACACACACCAGAAAACTGCAAGCAGTTTGTCAAGCAGGAGCAGCGATGGAGGGAGTGATGGAGGGACCCCACAGACAGTGCCACAGAGCCCTGGCCAGAGCTGTGCAAGGCTTCTCCGGAGGCTGGGAGATCCCCAACACCTGGCCCCACAGGGCCAGGGGAGAGCCCCTTCATCCATCCCTTCATCGTGGCCCTAGAGAGGTCTCCTTCTGCCACTCAACCAACCACCCCTTTCCCCAACGCTGTGGAAAGCACGTCTTTCAGCTCCACAAGCTCTCTGCTTAACTCGGTTTTAAGGCTAGCTGACACACTGAAGAGTTTCAGGGCTGGGCAGACCGATGGCCAGACCTACCAGAAGCACACCTAACTCTGCTTCCTTCGTAACGGGTGCCACAGAGGCCGTGGTCTCACCGACCAGCCCCAGGTGGCAGTAAACCGCTCGCCCCACACCTGAGCTCCAGGGTCAGCCTGCAGAGGGGCTTTACAACCTGACCATCGCTTTAGCAGGGGCACAGCAAACCCAGCCCGCCGGCACCAAGAGCCGCTCTCCAGGCAGAGCCCTCAGACCGCTGGCAGGGCCCGTCCGCGGCAGCTGCT
>VZZY01007862.1:471175-533358 GCA_013400335.1 Eurystomus gularis | reverse complement strand
TTGCCGCCTGCAGGTGCCAGGCTCCGGCTCCGCCGCTCCCGGGGCTCGCCCCCGCCGTGGCCCGGCCGAGCAGCGCCGCGTCCTTCCCTCCCCTCCTCTGTGTGGAGAAGCGCGCCAGCCTCGGGGGGTCGCGTCCCCATCAGCCTTTCGGGGGTCTCACCCCCACCGGTGTCATTTTATCTAGCTGCTCAATCACAAATGGATTTTAAGTATTTTAAGAAAAATAAGTAGCTGACTTCTGCCTTGGCCAAGAACATCCCGCTGTGTTTCTGCCGGCTGGGCCCAGCATGGCCCATGGCAGCTCTCCTCACCCTGGGAGCCGTCTCCTTCAGTGCTTGCAGTTCCTTGACCATTAGAATGGTTTCAGAGGAAGCCTGTGCTGAAGCTGCCTGGATTCAGTAGATGGCACTTGGCGTCTGTGCTGCAGATCGTGGGTGGCAGGCACGCACTTTACATGATCGCATCTTCCAGCAAATGTGTTTCCCGGAGTGGTGCTTCCCTTGTCTTTCCTGATGCCTGAATTGCATATTTTTGCATCAGACCCTAGTGGCCACGGGGACGGCCTTTGTGAAATAATTTGGTTTAACAAGCAAACACAGACTTTCCAGAATTGTCACCATGAATGGAAATTTCTTTGGCAATCTCATCAGAACAGTTAAAAATTAATGAGCAGACAACTGAGTTAATCTCTGTCCACCTGGGAAGGATGTATACTTTACTGCTGTTCTATGGAAACAACTTCAGTGTCCAGAGCTATTAGCCACAGCTGTTACATTTCATCCAAAAGTATTTTAAGGGGCTATGAAAACAGGAAGTACCTTATTTTTTAACATTTTCATTTATATACCTTGTTGAGTGTATTAATTTACAGACTGATAAAAAAACATTGTGATTCCATGGTATAATTCTTTCTGAGTGCTCACGTTACTCTGATTTACCCAACCACTTTGATATCACAATAGGAGCCTCTTTTACATGACAAAAGATCTCTTTTACATTCAATGTTGACATAACTTTCTCTACATCTTCTTTTACCTTCACCCCTGTAGATGTCACTTTGCTTCCCAAAAGGAATCCTTAAAGGCCCTTGACTTCTTGCTGTGGTATCTTTTCGAGTTTCACTTTGGATTTCTTCATGTTCTCTTTTCGATCACACCACTGGATTGCAGACACTGAGTAGCTCCTTAATGTGGGAATTTTGAAGTAGACTGTCTGCAGCTTATTCTGTACAGCACACCAAAGTTACAACTGCTCTGTGACTCAAAATGCTTTGAAGGAAAAAAGACTTTAAAAAAAGCTCAGGGTCAGACCCAAAGCTCTCTGACATCAGCGACTTGCCATCATCCTTGGTGAGATTTTGAGCAGGAACTGTGTATTTTGGTAATGAGCTTGATCACAAGTTTTAAATTAAAAAAAAAAAAGTAGAAAACAGTTCAGTAAATAGCTAGCATGAGTACACTTCTGATTAAGGCAAAAACAGGTTCAGAAAATGTCACCAGCCCACGCAAGCACAGCTACTGAAGTCTCCAGTGAGGGAAAATGTCCTCAGTGCACAGTCATGTCCGCAGTGATGCAACCTGCAAAGGGTAAATAATAAAAATAGCACATTGTAATATTTTGTGAATAATGCAAGACCAGCATCTGTGACTGCAGGAATCTCTCTACACCTGGGTACGACGTGCCTGCCCGCACGACGCTGGGGACACCAGGCCCCCTCGGGAAGGTCTGTAAGCGTGGAGCTCACTGCTGTGCCCCACCAGAAGAAGCCCCTGTCTCTCACTCTCCACCACGGTTCTGCTGGGAGAGCTCTCCGCAGGGAGGGAAGGAGCAGGCTGCCCTGTCAGCAGAGGGAAGAAGGAGAGGAGATAATGAAGGCAATTCCCTGGGAGATGCTGAGCAGATGAGACCTTCTGACCTGACTAATGGCTGACATACGAGACTCATGTACTGGATCAATTGCTTGGACAAAGGCAAAGGGTGCCTGAGCTGGATGACTGCCAGGAAGACCATAAAACCTCTGTGCCTGGGGAGCTGCATGGGGCTTGGGGTTGAGAGAAGGGCATTTGGTTGCTTGGTGGGAAGTGGAGGCCAGAAACTGAATTTCACATGGACATGTTTCAGACTTGATAGGATTTGATTCAGACCTGGGCAGTGCTAGCTGCTAAAATGTTTTCATACAGCCTGAATGGGCCTTCGTATTTGATAGCTAAATGATGTGCCACTGGACGTGTTAAAAATACACGGTGAAGTCCTGTCTATCTCTGCCATTGTGCCAGCGGCTTCAGGGCAGCGAGGGCTTTATTCAAGGCAGAATATAGAATCATTTGCCTGTAGAAAGCAGTGAAAACATTAAGTATCCTTTTAAAAATGAAGCACGTTGTAAAAGCGCTATCTGTAAAGCAGTCACCAGAAAATGAAACCATGGGGCTTGATTTTGCTTTTGCCAAGGTCGGTGTGACTCCCGCTTCTGATCTGAAGGGCCGGAGGACTCTCTTCCTCCCAAAACGTTGAGTCACACGGTCGTAAAACTGGTTGTGAAAAGCCCAAACCTTAAGAAAGACGAAGGGAGGAGGAGGTTTGCCTCACCGCTCCCCCTGCCCGGCTGCAGGGCTGCGATGCCTTGTGCAACGTCCCGGTTTTGCGGGAGCCGGGCCGGGGGAGGCGGGACGGAGCGGGGGAGCCCTGTGACACGAAACACAAGAGTTGGTGGCGGTTTCTCGGCTCCTTTTTAACTAACGCTCTTTTTCTTCCCCCCACCCCGAAATGGGGGGAGCGGGGAGCATGAAGACCCCCCGGGGGGTTGCAGATGCACGGAGCGGGGGGACGCGGGGGAGACCTTGCGTGTCCCCCGCTCCGGGCTTCCGCACACAGCCCCTTGCTCTGCCCCTCTGCAAGCACAACACTGAGGCTCCCACAGACCCAAAATCCCCGTCGGCGTCCGGCGGGGCGGTCGGAGGCGAGGGGCGGCTCTTCCTCTGCAAACTTTCCCTTTCCCCTCCCTCGCCGCCTCTTTCCCTCCTCTCCTCCCCTCCCTGCCCCTCTCGGCTCCCCGACGGCGATGGCTGAGAGGCCGGGGTGCACCGGGGGAGCGCCGCCGCCCGCCTGGTCCTTGCCCGGTCCCCGCGGCCGCTCCCAGAGCGACATCTCCTCCTTCTCCTCCTCCCGGAGAACCTGCCTGCTCCGGTCCAACGTGGGCGGCTCAGGTAAGGGGGGAGGGAGGGGAGGGTCGCTGTGTCCGAGCCCCCGGAGCTGAACCGCGGAATCTGGGGAAAAGACATCCTCCTCCACACACTGCCCTGCCCTCTCCGTCCTCGGACTCTCTCCTCTCGCTGGCCAAAGCGTGGGTCCCTGTTTCGCAGGGCGCTTGATCTACCCCTCGGGATGATGTTCGTCAAGTTCCTGGCTTTTCTTACCGTGTTCTCAGCATGAAAAGTCACGGGTACACACCCGTTTGCTGAAGCATCTCTGACTGCAGGGGCAGAACAGCTCCAGGAAGGCTTCAGGGTGTGTTGCGGGACATCAAAACTCCTGGTCCTACCACTTCACATATTACGCTTCAATTGCACGTTAAGATTTTCCCCCGTGCACTTGTATCTCCTTCGGGTTTTTCGTTACAGAGGTGAGACCCAAAAAACTGTGTGAGTCAGTATCTCACTGACCTCCTTCAGGACGTAACCACTGCAAGTGCACAGGGGATGATTTGGGGGTAGAAGCTGACCGTCTGGGACAGAGTAGGCTTCCTGCAGGATTCGGAGTAGCTTTGCTAGGTAAAATGAGAGGAATTGAGGGTCGTAGTTTACAGTGCAGGTATTTGAAAGTGGCCAAATTAAAATAAATATGTACACAGTTGGACTATTCTTTACTCAGGCTGTTTCCTGAGGATAAGTATTAAGGAAAATGAAACTCTGGTCTCCACACTGCTGAGCACATTTTGAAAACATGTGCTCGCCTGGTTGCAAATCAGCCCTGCTCTACTGACTAAAACAAAACTGTAAGCACATACATCCCTAGCGATGTGGGTATTCTGGGTGCACTCATACCCTCTACTGCACAGAGGTGTGCCTGAACCACACCATCACGGACCACCAAGGGACCTCGTCTGCTGCAGTACAAGTAGGACAGTGCAGTGCATGGTCAGGTCTGCAATGGACCACAATGTCCTCTTATGTTTTCTCCTCAGGGATTGTGAAGATGAAGTAGACCAGGGGTCCTCAAACTTTTTAAAGAGGGGGCCGGTTCACTGTCCCTCAGACACTGTCGGGGGCCGGACTATAGTTTGGAAAAAAAATGAACGAATTCCCATGCACACTGCACATATTTTATTTGTAGTAGTACACAAAAAAAAACAGGAAAAAGAGTGCCATGTCCAGCCTGTGGGCCGTAGTTTGAGGACCACTGAAGTAGACTATTTACTTGTGGAAGTCCAAACATACAGCTATGCTTGCCTGATGAGGAGAGAGGGAGTGAAAACTTGCTTAGTCACATAGGAGCAAGTAGATTCCATTGTGTGGCCAGAGACTGCAAGCAAAAACAACTCTACCTGCCATTTGCTGCATGATTTTCTGCTCTACCTTTTTCTGTGTTGACTTAGAAGTTACATTGAAGGACATTTGGGACAGGGAGGAGGGAGGAGGTTCCAGTGGCTTGTCCAAATCAGAAAGGACTACTTTTAGGTGTAAGGTGTATTTCAGCTCCATTTGGAAGAGTGCTGCATGAACATCACACTATGACTTGACATGCATACAAGATGCCTAAGGCTGAACACAGAGGGATTGCCACAGAGGTTGACAATATTGAGACTGTGTCAATGTTAGGCTCGGTTGGTTGTTGGCTTAACTACAAAGACAACTACAATGAACTGGGTTCATTACAGGAGACTGGCAAATCCAGTGGAGATAAAATTATGGTGTTTCAAATATATGTTGTTATTTGTAGTTTTCTTATGCACAAAATTTAGGCCTCACTGTTGCTCTACTTGATTTTTTTTTTCTTTTAATTTTGAGGATGTGCTTCCTGCCAGCAAGTGACAAGAGTTGCTTTCTCTGGTTTTTCTCTTTTTTTACACCTTTTCTTTCATTCTGTATTTTCTCTGTTGCTGCTTCCTGTATTTTTTTCCAGCTGCTCATTGGACACAATAAAAATACTTACATGCTGCCACACAACTGTTGATTCCCTCTTTAAAAAGGAAAGTATGCATTAAAGATGCAAAGCTGTTTAATTTTTAACATGGTGGCTAGAGAGTTGTTTTTATACTGAGATGCCATTAAAATAACCTGCTTTTTCATTTCCCTGCTAACCTGGAGAACAACCATAATGGGGACAGAAATGGGAAGCACTTAGAGAAACAATATGAGCCTTATTATTATTTTTGCTTCTACCTCTTTCTCTAGCTGTACCAATCAGTTGAAGTAGGTCACTCATTCACATCAGATGTTACCTGTACTTCAGTTGCTCAATTTAGAAAATAACAATTTGCATTTTAAATAACCTGAAAAATGTTTGCTTATTGCCTATTCGTGGAGTGATTCACTTGCAACTGTTGAAGTCGCAAGTTGCAGTTTCTGTTGCATATTTGTCTTGGTTTTCTAGATCCTGATGCCAGTTGTGCTGAGAAGATGATATTGTCTCCTCGCACTCCCTCAGTGATGGGTTGGCACCCTGTAGGCAGTTCACACTGTCATTTTATTTTACCACCTCCTGAGCTACCATTCTCAATGCAGGATCTCTTAAGAGGCAGTATTTATAGAGATCCTTCTAGCTAAGGGAAATACAATAGCCTTTCTAAAGGCAGTTTTGGCAGTGGCTTATAAAATGCATGTTTGTTATTCTAGATCAGTACTGTGTGTGTCTTGACAGTACAGTGAGGCTGGTCGGGTGCTCCCCATGTTTATGCTGCCCGTGCTTTCTTACCCCTACTCCTTCCTCTGCTATTATTATATGCTGAAAGTAGCAATTTCCTGGTATCATTTTACAGCATCTCACTTCATCAGATGTGGTCCAGTTTGTAAGGACGGTCTGTTTTCAGGTTTTTAGTTCTTCCTAAAGCTGGACTTTTCTTCTAGGGTTAGTGGTAGATTAATTCCTTTCATTCTCTGGGCTGTCATCTCACATGTTCTTGTATCAGGCCTTTACCTTCCAACATCTTCTTTACTTCTGGTAAGACCCTGGGAGCAATGAGGTGATCCTCATCATGAGTAAGGGTGGCATGTTCTAGATTTTTTTATATAGATCCTGAAAAAGTGCAATGTCACTGAAGTTCAGAACCTCTGTGGCAAGCATATCCCGTGCATCACTTCAAGAAAGTGGTACTCCCCACCTGACAACTGACTAGTTGTCGCTAGGAGATTAGTGAAGAAAAAAATATTATCCTAAAACTTCAGAGCAGCACTAGAGCCACTAGAAGAATGCTGCTTGAATTACATACCTTTAAGCAGCCTTCCACATTTAGTGACTAGATTTAAACCCACCTCAAAGGTGGGTCAAGTTAGCTGAGTTCCTTGATTTGCCCAGCATAGATGGGGACTGAACTGTATTTGAAACAAATACCCTGTTCAAATGCTTTTTCAGAACTTCTCCAAAATCTAGATTTGGTGGCTATTGGTCTGTCTTAGCTCTCGGCATATGCAGGGAGCCTGGGGGTGCAGGGGAAGGTTTCTGTTTCATATCAGCTGCCTTTGTGCTCCAGTTGCGAAGCAGCACCAGTGCTTCTCTTCGTGACAGCCCTCAGGCACGAACCTCCGCTCCTGCAGTTCCTATTCTTTAATTGTATGTCCACAAAGAGAGTTTTCAGTTTGCTCTCTTTTTAACATAGTGGGTTTCCTTGCATCATGTTCTGAAGATGGTGAGGTTTGTGGTCAGGTACATCTTGTTGAAAAGGGAAACTTGCTGCTCAGACCAGAAGTCAAAAAAACCCCAATTTCTCCACTCTGGGATTGACACTGTCATATTGTTACAGTTCCTATTGAGGTCTTGCTCTTTAGCAAGAAGGACAAGTTCCAGATAATTTGTTCTATTGCTAACAATCTTACCTTTCAGGTAGAGAAGTGAGCTTCTCATGCATGTTTCCATTGCTTTCATGCATTTTTTCATGCCTTTCTGATGATAGCTTAAAAAAAACAACCCCTACCTGAGAATTCAGACAGCAACTCCTCAATACCTCAGGCTATACCCAGATGCTGGGTTGCAGCAGACAGCAAAAGACTGAGTGCAAGTGAGAGTCCTGCCTCATAACTTGTACATCCCAGGATTATTCTGGAAATTTGTGGCTAGCAAAGTGATCCTTCACAGGTTAATTTATTCTAACCGATAATGAGTAACAGCTACGATTTCTTCTGCTGCTGACTCTAGAATAGAGTGGGTTATAGGGATGGCTTAAACTCACCCACTTCAGTGAAGAATCATGGAAGATTTCATGCAGTAATCAGTGTTAGATAGGAAGAAAATTGATGATTTTATTAATTACTAGAGCTTTTCATTATTAGAGTGCTCCACTTTGCAAACTTAACAGATGACAGATTCTTTTCTTAAAGGACAAACTTTCTGGCTAATGCAAGGGAAATAAAATAGTTTTTTGGCAGCTGGAGATATTTGAGTATCTAGAAAGAGTGGAATCAAAAACTCTTATCTAGAGATTCACTTGACTGTCTGCACAATTGGAACCTAGGGAAAACGATACATTTTGGCCAAGTAGGTAGCTGTTTGGGTAGGTACATTAGGCAAGTACATTTTGGGTAGGTAGGTAGCTGTTAAAATTTGCCTGTCTTTCCCTCTGCACTTGTAGTTCCCAAAATGACTGTGTTTCTTGGATCCGATTTCCATACAGACCAAGCAAGAGTCCTACCAAGGTCTATGGGAGTTGAGTTCAGTGTTTGTGAAGAAGACATCAGATGTGCTTTGGGAGGGCAGTTAGAAAGATGGTGTTTTTCAGTCACCAGATGGGAGGGGGCCTCATGATGTGGAAGAACACTCAGAACTAAAACAACTGGTTTTGGTACATTATATGAAAAAATGGAACTCTTGGGAAAACATGACTCTCCATTTTATCAGTCAGGACTTTGTCTGCAGCATAAATCAAATTACAGAGCTTTTCAAGAAGCCCAAGGCAGAGAATTTGGGGTAAAAAAACTATAGAATTCTATACTATCATAATTCTTGGGGATTTAGAAACTAAATTCAACACAACTGTATAATTTCCACGAAATAGCGCATCCTGGCCCTAAGTCACATCAATATTTTTCCATTAATTTGAAAATTAGACCTATCAGAAAAAGGCAGCAATCTTAACCATATGAAATCTGACATATAATTATAGAATTGAAGCATCTACTCCTTCATAATAATCTGGAAACACACCTAGAGCATCATCCCATCATGTTAAATCTCATTCCAGTCATCCTTACATATAACTTGTAGTTTCAGAAGAGTGCTGAGGAAAAATCTAAGAACATTTCATTTCATATTGCATACATGGACAAAGTTTCAAACCTGAAAACCAGTTTAGTTTATAAGATTAGCTGGATGCGTGCCAGAATATCACCAGCCATTTCTAATATGAGTTTATACAACATTGCATATGATTTACAAACACAAGCCATGTGTATTACCTGTCATTTACACATGATCCCATTTCTGGGACAGCAACTTTACAACCAAATATTTAGGCCTGGGCTCAGGATTAAAAAAAAACAAATAAATTTCTAAATGTGGTAATAATCTTCATGATTGGCTAAGCAGAGATTGGACTGCAAACATTTGCAGCTCAGGATTTAATGTGTATTTTGCAGCAGCTAATCAGTATCTGACTGTGGGATCTGTTCAGCTTTTTGCTACTGTGTGTGTTTTAGTTTCTCAAGGCCCTTTGGCATTTAGCACTTCCTGCTGGTGTATGGCTTCTAGCAAGTAACCATTTAATATCAGACCACACGTCAAGTATGAAGCCTGAAGAAGTGCTCTAAAGAGTAGCTGAAGACTTTTTACTCCTTCTGGTATTGAATGTAAACAACTTGCCCAAAAAAAGCCCATTTGTTTTGGTTTTGAAACCTAAACATTTTATCAGTCAAATCCATCATTAGCATATGTAATTTATCTTTCTTCCCCACCCTCCACCTTCTTGCTCTTTTTGCCATTATTTCCTGAAAAAGCAGGCACTACTTAAGGTCAAAAGGCTGGGGATGGTTGGCAGGTTGTTAAAGATTGCTGAAGAATTTACATTTTTATAGATTTTTGCTTTTTGAAGTCAGAATCTTTTCGGTGCCAGAAATCCTGTAGGATTTCAGTTTTCAATAACACCAGTATTAGTCTTGCTTCTGAATTTTCAGTAGTTCTCATTGAATATGCTTTAACATACAGCAAAGATACCTTCATTGGTATCTTTTCTTTCCTTTTTCTTTTTGTTTTTTTTTCCCCTAGCATTTTACCTAACATTGCTATTTTTAACAGATGCAGAAGTTAGTCAAGTATAAACCAAGGGGCACAAAAGGAAAAATACCTAGAAGAAAATAGAAAATCTTGGCGTTAGTGTTCCAGGTTCAATCCCTTTTCACTTTAGCTTTGAAATTATCAGCCTTAAAACCCACCACAACAAGGGATGCTCTTGCTTTTCATTCATGTGGAAAGCACTGTGATGTTCCTGAAGCACAAGCAGAGCTTGTAGGCAGTCAACACTTCTCTCTGTGATGAGCTGAGAAAACTTGGTCCCCATCTTGTAGTTTTGATGCAGAATTGGACATTTAATATACTGTGTTTTATAAAACCTACGAGTGTTTTTGGTGTTGTTACTATTTTTGAGTTTTGAAAGGCTGAGGCAGTGAAATATTAGTAAATTTTATTGGTATCAGGCAGCTAGTATAATGGGCTCAGAAGCATTGGCACTGTGTTAATACAGCCGGACACTTCAAAGCCGCTGTGCTTTGCAAGCCCGCTGTGCTCTCAGGTAGAGGACTTCATAACAAAGTGGAGCTAAAGAGCAGCTTAAACCACTGCATGCTTTGGTGGTAAGACTTTTGTACCCTCCCTCATCTCTCTCATGTTTCTTATATATTTTTGGCACATTATGCATTGCCCTTCCCATTTCTCATGTGGTTGTTAAAACCACTTGGCCACTTGCAGAGAAATACAGGGCCAAAAAATGGGGGGATGGGAGGGGAATGTGGAAGAGGAAGCATTCTACAGGAGGTGGCAACGTGACAACTCTTCACATGCTGAAATAGTGTGTAAATGGCTTCTCCTTGAAAGAATGATCATATTTTTTACTTAATGTCTTTTTTTTTTCCCCAGAAAATGCAGCTTTTAATAGCTATTTTTAATTCAATATGTATTTTATGGCTCAACCTACATTTTTTAACATTTGAATGATTTACAGTATTGAGAAGAAAAGCTTGTTTGGGGAGAGTGGAATTCTGTTAAAAGCAGTTATTTTTTCTTCCCCTTCAACCTCAGACATGACTTCAGTCTCACACACAAATTGCCTTGGCTCCCACTTTGGCCAGTTGCACAGTGCCACACACTAGTTCTGTTAGCTGGCTGCATCAGTCGGTAGCTCAGTTTTGGCACCTTTACCCAAGTTGTTCCTATCCAAACTACACCAAAAATAAAAGGCACTCACCTCTTTCTTCCTTTCACCTTCTCCCCACTCTTTCATTCTTTTCCCTACTAGTTTATCTTCTTTCTTCTCCACAGCTTCCAATAACTCTCATATTATGTCGATATCCTACAACGATCCTGATGATCCTCTGTCTAGGTCTGGCTTTGTGTGTGTTAGTTTCTGTCCTGCCCATTCAAGTTTGATGCACTCCAGTGCTTCCCAGATGTTGGAGGCTCTTTGACCCAAGAGACTGAGATGTGAATGGACAAGGAACCTGCAAACATAAATATTTTCTGACTGTGGCAGGGAGATAAAGATCATAATTCACACAGACAGAGCAGAGATGTTTTCAATTTTAGCAACTCATTGGGAAGGGACAAAAGTGTCTCCTAATAATTCTTTTAAAAAAGAATTGGATGTTAGGAATAGGGAAGAAATGCTTCAGAGCCTGTTGAAGATAAAACTTGGCATACCTGTGAGGACCAGGAAAAGGCTGAAGTCTGGCACAGCCCCTGCATTATTTAAAGTTGTTAAGTCAGCTGAAGTTGTTAAGTTAGCTAAAGTTTCTTTCAATACAAATGTATCCTGGTGAAATAAGAGTTTTGTAAAAATTCACTTTTTTGTAGAAACAATCCTGATTTCAGTCACATTTCTGCATTTTTAGGAGAAATAACTGACAAAATTTGAAAATTATTTGAAATGATTTGAAAATGATTTTGAAATTGTCACCTCAAATAATTAGTCCAAGCTTTTTAGAATTTCTTATCATATGAAAATTTCATACAGGAGATTTTTTTTCTAATTTGAGGAGTGGGAACAGGAATGAAGGCAGCAGAGAATTGTCAGAATTTCCCTGGCACAGAAATGTGATTATTTTAAGGGGCTTCATCCACTTATACAGGGCAAGCGTAACCACTGCCACTTTACTTTGTTATGGGTAAATCACTGGCTATCAAATTCTATAAAGGTTCCTGGGTCTTTTTGAAGGAATAAGGTTTCATGGAACTAGGCCCCAATGAGCACGTTGAGTAAAGCTCCTCCTCCAGAGCATGTGTGTTTGCTTTTTCTGTTTTTTTGGGGAAGAATCACTGCTTTTAAAATATATCTGTGACTAATATACACAGCACTCAAGAAAATTACAGGGACCAGGTAGAATTGATGTTGAAGTATTGTTTTGTATCATCCAGAAGCACAGTAAAGAAGGGGTTGTGGTGCATTTGCAGTTGAATGTGTCCAAATTGCAGGGCTTCTTTGTCTTCAAACACAGGCAGCTATATTTAAACTTTGTGAATGAAAGGATAATTAGCAGTCATCTGCTTCCCACTTTTAAATTTATTTCCTCTGTTGCCCAGTGTCAGGGCTAACAGTAATTGTTAGTGGTTTAAACCACCGATGAAACTGTGAACTTTTTATATGAAAAAAGATGAGAGCTACCAAAGCACAGCATAAAAAGGCAGTGTCTATAAGGCGCAATTCTGATTTTTTTTCCTTTTCTTTTCTGATTAAAAGCAGTTTTGGCAAGATCAGAAGGGTTGGATTTTAAATAAGTCCTTTTACTTACACAGCCACAGCAATGTAATCCATCGGGGACCGGTGGACATCCCAAGTCATTATATGAACTGCTCTAACCCCGAGGATGAAGCATGGCATGCTGCTTCCCTTACTTGGGCAGTAGGCACCTCTGTCTGTGTTTCTCTGAGTAGACTCTTAAATCTATATCCTTCAGAGTGAGCCAAGAGGGAGAGTTACATCTTCCCAGGGGCACAGCATCTCCCTTCCAGCCATTTGACTTTTGAGCCCTGAACATTTAAAAAAAATAATATCTTCCTGTTATGCCTTGCTGCAAACAAAAAGGAATGGCAATATTTCATGCTGTGTTTATTTTAGTGAATAGCAAATCCAAAAAATATGCTGCCACCCAGATATTTAAGTCTTTGGAGACACATCTGCTATGAATTTTGCCTTATTCTTTGGAAGTTAAGATAAACAATGGCTTTTGATCTGCAAACAGCAAAACTAATTTTGGGGAAAGATTTCTGAAGCATTGATGCAGTAATTTTCAGAGTTTTCTCTTATTTATATAGTCAGCTTGGGTTTTGTCTAATCGGATCTTCACATGGTGAACTGGTGAATGCATGTATGATTTTGTAGGTGATTTTGACTCACAAGCCAACAGCACCCATTTCACTCTGTGTTACGGATGTTTATCACTGGGCACATGGTACTACACTGAGCACACTCTACTACAGCTTGCACATTTAGTGTTCTATCAGAAACAGCATCTAAATGCTACACTCTTGCACTGCAGGATTTGCCACACCTGGAGGGAAAAGGCAGAATGACTTACTTTCAGCTACAGGGGTGAACAACTCCAAGTAGAGCTTGTGCCTTCAGGTGTGCTGCCTGCCCTTATTTGGCTCTGTGTCAAAGAGCTCTCCTGATCATCACCAGCACCTGGAAGAAAGTTCCTCCCCTTGCAGCTTCCATGGGGAAAAATAAAGCCTTTCACTCGGTGCCTGCTACACAGGCAGTGCTAGGAGACAGGCAGCTCCATAGATTTGTCCATCCTTGGGTAAGGGAAGGTGGCATGCCACTTTGGAAGAGCAAGGTAATTGCCTTATAGTAAGTTAGTTGTTACTTTGAAATCACTCTTAATTCAAGCTAAGTAAAATTCAAATGAAAGCACTTTTAAAACCATGTTTAAAGTAACACTGTTGCCAGTCTTTTAAAAAGAGAAAGGAAACATCACTGGCAGAGTGAGTGCTGGCAAGATGTCTGTAACTGGGCTGCAGAATTCAGGGAGGAAAAGATCCATCAGGCTTAGTCTGGTGTCAGCAGCGTAAGTAAAGACTTTCTATGCTCTTTTTCTTATATATTCTATGAAGTTTGTAATAATAATATGGTTTGGATGGCTTTGCACTTTGGTGGAATTGTTGTAATTGATTAAAATTAGAAATTATCTATTGCAAGCAGCACACAAGCTGGTACCATGTAAATTCCTGGAGAGTGAAAGTAACTTGATGGAGCACACAGTTTTTGCAACTTTATTGCATTATTGTGTAAACTCACTAGGTAAAAGATACTTGTTCCACTCATTCCAGGCCAAGACTGGAAAAGTGCTGCAAGCGCAGGAGGGCACAGGTATAAAAGAGGTTTCTTGGGAATGAGAATTATTGGGCTGGGAAATAGTGTCCCAGGAGGAACAGTGAAAGCTACTCTGCTGGAAGCACTTAAAACCTGAGCTGGAAACACACAAAAAGTATATGAAAAGAAACTGTTTTGCAGTGGCAATGAGCAGGGTCTTTTGCAGTTGTGGTTTTAGAATTGCTCTGTGTTTGGGCCAAGTTGGGAATGACAGCAGGTGACACAGGGCTGAGCATACAAGCCATCCACCTGCACCAGACACTCTGGGCTAAGGAGATGAAAGTGGATGTTGCTTTTTGGCTGGATGGAAAAGGCACATCTATGTTCCTCCATCTGTGGCAGGCTGTCCTCCCCACCCTCTTTAAAATCAGAGGGAAGTGAAAGAGTTGGGAAGGAATTCTCCCAAGCAGCAAAGAAATAATTGACAATAAGATAAGTGAAATGGCAAAACCAAAGGAAATTATTCCTTGGTATTTTGATGAGGAGTTGTCCTACATTCACTTTTACCCTAGACTTAAGATAAATATATATTTAGAAGAGTTTAGGTGAATATTTAAAATACTTAGATGAATTCTAGGCAGCAGGGTCCTGGCAGTGAGAAGGCCGTTGAATAAATAAGTTTTGGCTGTCTTCTAAGCTCACAGCTGTTTTTTGAAGAAATTATATCAAGAAGTTTTTAATTCAGGCACTAATTAGTGAAGTGAATTCTAATACTTACTAGAACTCCATACTTCTGCTTCAGTGCATTTGTCTCAGTTATATATACTCCATAGAGGAAATAAATCCCAGAAAACTAAACTTCATGCTTATCACGTATGAAGAAAATGAGATTTGATCCAAAATGTTTTTATATAAATGTTGATTACCATAATAATGAGAGAGACAGGAAAAAAATCTGGAAAGAGCTCTGTAACTGGCAATATGCATCTCTCTCGTTTTCAGGATTAGATGCTTCAAATTATGCACATTCATAAGAAGGACCAGAGTTTTAAAAATACATGCAAATTATTTCTGGTCCTAATCCTTTTACATGTAAATAAAAGCTATCAAAATATGTGCACTTTTCAATAGTCATCTCCATTTTTTAAATGGGAGCTTAATCTTTTAGGAACAGAGTTGTCATTAGGACTGGCTTTCATGTTTTGTGGCAATTTGGGATTACTGTGAAAGTGATTAGGCCAGTGTAATAATTATACCAAGGAAAAATCAGAAGCCAAGTTCAGTGGCATTTGGTAGATGCCACGTCTTTGAGATTCACTCTGATGCTGAAGACTCCTGCAGTAAAGGCTGGTGCAGTTTAGGGAACTGAAATTGTTTGCTTTTCTTCTGATGGAGTATCTTCCCTTCATGCTGCTCTGAGGGATGTAATGTCCCTAAGCGGATTGCTCTGAGCCTGGGAATTTCTGTAACAACACAGAACATTGGCTGAGTCATGTAAACAGTGGGCATTAGAATACTCTGTCATAGAACTGCAGGGTGGTTTTTTAGTAGGGTTGCACATTTTATATGTAAAATGGCAGTAAAGGCTCTTATGTTGTGAATTCATGGCACACAAGGAATAAGAGCATGTCAGATATGCCTTGATAGGTTCTTGGGTATGATTATGTGTGTGTATATATATTAAAATATATATATATTTAAAAAATAATTAGCCACCTTCAGTTCTGCCCAGTTCATTTGAATGATGTTTTTCTAAACTACTGACATAAAAGCATTTAGCTATCAGACTGGCGGGGTCTTACTTTCCCTGCTAGAAAATACAGGTACACCGCCACAGGGGAGGGAGGAAGGAACCAGTTGGCAGCTATCAGGCATCTCCAAGAGAAAGGCTGAAGGATGGCCGTGTGGATCCTTGATCTGAACAAGGAAGTAGATTTCAGTCACTGTGCTTTGAGATTGACATGGAAGGAGAAAGGGCTGGGCACTCCCTTCTTTTACCCCTCCAGTGTGTGCTGACATTTTTCCTCTCATTTCAGTGTATTTAGTGTATTGTTGGTGGATAATACAGACATTTTGATCTCTCACCAAACACTTTCCCACTTCTAGCAGACCAAGCATTCTTCTATGAAGCATTCAGCTTGGACTATGCTAGTGTGGTCCAGACAAGCTGTTGCAGTGGTTGTGACTCACCTGAGCTTCACTGCTGCTGCAGCCCTCTTCTCTGAAATGCAGCAGTACACTGTCCCTGAAGTCTGCTACAGTTTTTATGGGCTTGTGATTTCATTGTGACTTTCCAGTGTTTAATACAGTTTTTGTCACATTCTTAGTTGGTGGTTTTTTTTCAACGGCTGCTGGGCTTCCCTGGTGTTGAAAACTTCTGAAAACACAAGCCTGCCATACCTAGGCCTTCAGAAATTAGGAGAAAGAGACAGAAAAATCTACTGCTCTTTTTTATTCTAAATTAAGTTATAATATGTTTTCTAAGTAATCCTCACATTTCTGGAGCCTTGATTCATAATGTTGGTGCACTTGTGGCTGGAAGTGTTGCTGTTGACTTCAAAGGACTTTGGCTCAGGCTGAAATACATCACTGCAGTTTTTATCCCAGGAAGACTTCTTCACAACAATTTACAAAGGTGAGGTGACCTGAAGTTCAGTATCACAGTCCTTTGGAAGGCAGAAATCCCTTTGGGACCAGACTGGGTTTTATGAGTTCCAGCCTTTTAAGAAAATCCTGAAATAAGCAGGTGTGAGATGCATTAACATGCTTTGTGATTGCCCAGGCTCAATAAGGATCAAACTAAATGCAAGATTGTTTTGCAAAGGAAATTAAACAAGGAACAAGCAGGAAGCATCTATGGCAATTTCATAGCAGGTGACTTTATACAACGACTTCTACCTTTTTCCTGTGAAAGCTCTAGGAAGGTATATGCGATGATGTTACAGAGTCTTCAGGCAGCCTAGCTTCATGAAAGAGGGTCTCCTCATGAGATGTGAGCTCTGCCTGAGCTCCTTGTTACTTAGGTAAGGACAGGAAAGGGAGGAGACTGTCTGTGATGCACAGAATTCCTCAATCCTCTTCTGCCTGTCAGTGGAAGTGAGGAGAGTGTTGGCTCTTCTTCTCTGACATGAGGGATATTATCTTCCTCCATGCATCTAGTCCTTTTATTATGGTATGAAAAGGAGTAGGAAGTGCAAGGGAAAAATAAGGATGAAAAAGGTGCTGACTCAGCAAAGGAAAATGGGAAGGGTTTAAAATGTGAAAGATCCCCAACAGGAATAGAAGCAATTACTTCATTCCAGTTTTTGATAGTTTTGTTTGTTTGTTTGTTAGTCCCACCATTATATCTACAAACAGAGCAAATGACTTTATCTAGAAAAATCAGTTGATGCTGCTTTGCCTCTTCCAATTTATCTTCAGCAAACCGTCTTTTGGCTCAGCTCCTTTGGTTCCTGTTCAGTGGAAAACATTTTTTTCTTCAGATCTTTTGCACTGTGATGCCCACCAAGTGTGGGAGAAGCGGGGATGCTCTCCATCTAGCATTGGCTACTGTAGCAGCCCACCTGTCTGTGGTGGCCAGCAGAGCTGTGCCCTGACATGAAGATGAGGAGAATTATCCACAGGTTGGGATTTTCCAGCAAGTGTGTTAAGGAGCTTTAAAACACAGTCTATAAAACAGAAAACAGCCAATGAGTAGGCTGGTGGCTTTAAACAATATGTTTGCATGCTAATAATTTTTTGAAGAAAATCTCACTCACGTGAGTAAACTTTTAAATTTTTTTTTTCCCAGGTAATGAATGTATAAAGTAATGGAGATTTATTTTGACTTTGTTCATTATATTTCCTGTCCTATAAGGTCCAACAGCTTTGGTAGCCTTCCTGGTGCAGAAGGAGATAAATGGGAAAAAGTTGGAAAAAATGGAAAAGTTGGAAAAGTCTTTTTGGCCTTTGTGAGGATGCTTAGACTTATCAATATGTGGTTGACATGGGATATTTTTCCTCACTGTAAAGTATGATTAGCCCCCTTGTAGGTCCTGTTTTGTTACGTCTTACTTTAGTTATTTTTGGTAGGACTTCAGAGCTAAGAGCATCCTTGCGATTACTGCAGCATCTGGCCTTTGTCACCACTAGACTAGCTTTCCCTGAGCCCAGCTGTATGCTCCCAACTGCTCCCTCAGTCTTCTGACCCATTTTCTGCACCTCCCATGATCTATCATCCCCATACATTTGTTTGGGTGCCTTAAGCTCCCCAGATGACTGCCAGGGGACTGCTGGGGGAAAAGCTTGGTGGGTGAGAGATTTTGTGTCTCAGGGAGATGCTGCCGTGTGAGGCTGATACACTAGATGGGGTGGTTGTTATGCTGATGAGCAAATACCTTCTCGCTGGTGCTGGATTTCTGCCTGGATCGCCCACCTGCTCGCAGATGAGAACATTTGAAGTACTGACTTGTTTATATGAAGTGAGCAGCTCTCCTGCAACAGAGCTGGTAGATTGCCCTGAGCTGGTTTTGCTGGTTTCTGCTCTTTCCCAGATGAAGTCACAGCAGGGTCGGTGTTAGTTTTGGTGTCTTTAAATGCAAACTCAGCTGTTTTTAAAAACACAAAGCCTGGGTGGGATGGGAAGGCATGGCAGTGTTTTAAATTTCCTGAATGCCCCTCCTTTTTTTTAAAGAAAAAAAAAATCCATAAAATGTTATTTTTTTAAATCCACAAAATGTTATTATCAGCCATTGCTCTTCCCTTAGCCAAGGTATACACTGCAAGCTTGGCATTATCGATTGTCCTGGTGAAATTGAATCCCCTTGGAGTATTGATTCTTCTGTACTTTGGTCGAGGCTTGCAGGTTTTATATTGATCTGTCAAAGAAAGTGCTGAGGAGTGGGTGAGCGAGATCTGTTATCTGTGTTGTTTGGGACCTAATAGAAGCTGTTATTCTTCGCCGGCAGCCTGTTGCACACCTGGACATTGATTCATTATGAGATAAGTCGGCTTTAATTAGAACAAGGTTTTCCAGTATTTGTACGGAGTTCCTTGACCCCAGTCCACAGCAAGTTTATAAAGGCAGAATCTCAGGCTGATTTGTTCATTTATTATGTAGGCTTCTGAAAAATAAATCGTTTAAATAATTGGACTAAAATTTTTGTATGTGCTGAACCCGAAGTAAGTCTTTTCTAAAACAAAACTTAGTGGAATCTATAAAATGTATTCAGAAGTACATATCTAGACCTCCATTGGCATTGTGCATTGAAATAGGTATTGCTTACCCTGATGTTTTCCTGACCTGCTAGAGATTTAGATTTGATGTGTTCAGCTCTAAGGACAGATGCAGATCTGATCTGAAAGAGCCTGAAAACAAGAATTCCTTCTCCCAGCCTGAAAACTCCAGCATTAGAAAGGCTTTCCCCAGAAGCCTACAAGAGAGACAATTTTATGGCAGGAAAAAACTTTTGTTTCCCTCTTTTTCTTTATTCTTGGAGGAAGGGGCCCTGGCTAGGTTTTTGCTTTTAGACTGTATTTCATTAAAAACAACCTGGTTTTAATGGATGTTAAGTGGTTCATATACAATTGATAAGTATCAAAGATCACATCAAACCGTTCATGTATGCTAGTACATGTGCAACCAAAAATATTTTTCTATAAGAAATAATAAAAGTAATAAAAGATATTAGATATATGACTCAAAGTAGGCTAAAGCAGTTTTCCCATGACATATCCTGCAAATGAAATATGAAAAGAACACTTTTACTAAATTATCAAAACATTTCTCAATTATTTATTCAATACTGCCTGAAACGATCATGAAAAGTGACTTGGTGAAAAATGACTGTCATTTTATAGAATACAATCCATGTCCTGTAAATATAGCATTAAAATAGTACAAACAAAATCAGAAGTCCAGAAAATTACACCTGTATATGCTGGCCACCTCCCACACATGTGGAGGTGAATATAATGGGGGGGAGGGGGTGGAGAAACTAAAAAAAGCAGGTCTGTACAATAGCTTTTATTAGCCAGCTCCCGGTGAGTACAAGCCCCTAGCAGTCATACTCTTCCAGCAACCCCAAGCGGCCCTTGCAGCACCTGCAAGGCTAAGGAGCCAAAGCTCCTTCACTCCGCAGCGCCCACAGTAAATGCTTGAAGCATTTCATCCCCAGTGGCTCAAGAACATCCAGGACTGCTGCGTACTTTTGGAAAACTTTGGGGCAGGCTGTATTGCTAGAGCAGGGTGATGAAAGGTTTGCATGTCCTGGACTCTGGGGGAGGAGACCTGGTGTCATTACATCCAGGTCCCAAAATGTGTCGTTGATAATGTCCTTAGGACAGGATGAAAAGCACAGTTGTTTGTTGTTTTTTTATACCAATTTTAAAATTATACACTAACCTATTTTGGATTCAGATACAGCATTGACCTAAAGCTGCAATAAATAAGGTGGCCTACTTCACTGCTTGTTGCAGCCTCAGGACAACATAGTATCTGAATGCTTCCTTTTAGGTTAACTATTCAGCATGCTTCCAAAGTGATTTAGTTCTTAATTTGGACGTAAAAGCCTGTGGGAGATGTATAGCAGAGAATCTGCAAGTTCTGCCTAAGCACATAGAAGGGTTGCTTATTGCACTTGACTTTTCTTTCATAAAATAGAAATGTTGAATGTAAAATCTCTAGTAGGAGAATCTCTTTGTGGACTGGTCTAGGTCAAAAATTTGTGTCAGTTGCTCAGTTATCTTTAAACTTCATCTTTTTTCAAAAGAAGCATGGCAAAATTAATGCAAAGTCACTAAAATTGTTAATATACTAAAATGTTCTCTGCACAGTTATACAAGTCCTGTAACAACTGGGCTGCATAGCTCATTTCTCATATCGATAGGTATTGACAGGATTGGTCCTTTAATTCATATGGGCTCATTTAAACCTGTGGGACTAACACAATCTTCTTTTTAGATCAACTTCATCTCTGCTGTGTCATCTTGCAAACCACATGACAGCAGTTTGAGAGAATCTGCTTCTTTAACTGATTTTTATTTGTGCTCATCATAACCATTTCACTTATGTTGTTTTCTACCCCTGTATTTGCTGGGCCTTTTGATGAGTTCTGGTGCTTAATTGTAGAGTTCCACCATCCCAAACAGCCCCTACTCAGCTGAGCAGCTGCCTTGGACTGGATTGTCCATGCCACATGTGGAAAAAGCTTTTTCCTTCTGGTGTAGCCACACAGCCCTTTGTTTGAGGTCCATTTTCTCAGATTAGCTGGCAGGGGTGGAGGTGAGCTGGCCAGAAGGGACAAGTGAATGTACCATGCTGTCTCCTGTATCTCCATCCCTGAAACAGAAACAGAAAAACGAACTACCTGGATCTGTATTATTGTTTTCAGGTAGGGCTTCCCAGAGCAAGCCATGGTCACAGTCATGCTGATAGAGCTGCAGCAGAGCACCCCACTGCACAGCGAAGGAGCTGAGCTTGCTGCATGGGCCTAGAGCACCTATACTGGTGGATGACCTTGGCTCTTTGGGAGAGTGTTTTGCAAGTCATGGTTGCTTAGCAATGTCCTGATCTCAGTGTGGTGTTTTATAACAAAAGGTGGAGACCAGTTAGACTAAAATTCATCTCAGGAAAGTTCCAGAATGAGTTATGTACTTGGGAGACAATCAAGTCAATAACTAAATGAGAGCAAATGTGTGGTAAGTCCATTTGATTTTCTGCTTTCGGAGGGCTAAGTCACCTAGTGAAGGAAAACACTAGTTGTATCTTGATCTGATATATCTTGACATCAAAAAGGTTTTGCGACTCTTCCACAGGATTGTGTTTTAGACAAGCTAAGGAACCGTGGTCTAGATGTCATCTCCATGAAGTGGGCGTACAGCAGTTTGATAAACTGGTCTCAAAAATATCTATCAGTAGTTTTCTGTCAGAATAAAGGGCATCTCAAGCTAGATCTTGCAGGGGGCAGTCCTTGGCCCAGTTCTACTCAACACTTCAGTTTTTATTTGAATGTAGGATTACAGAATATTTGCAAAATTTGCAACTATTACCAAGCCAGGAAAGCTGCAAGCACTTGGGAGGCCAGCACTGTGAGTCAAAACGGTCTTCACAAATTCAAGCAAAGAGGTAATACAGTTTTCTGTCAACTGGCATACTGCTCCATTGGTCTGGTTTTCATTTAACTATGATACACAAAGAAAGCATTATCAAAATCCAGGTAAAATTCCAAAGCACTTGAGAGGTTAATTACTGTCAAGTAATTTGTACTCAATGCTAAGGTTTTGTAAGGATGTAAAAGAAATATGTTTGAAAAAATGCTTTGGAAAAATGTTGAAGCCACCACATAGAAACATATCATTTCAATTTTTCACCAAAATGCCTGGAGTATGGGGGTTGTCAGACATGAAGACTGCAGCCTGAGAGGCCAAGTAGAGAGCAGAAGGTTTGGGAGGTTAGGACTGCATGGAATTGTGCCACACTGCTAAACTGAAAGCAAATTAGAGGAAGGGAATTATGGAAAGATGGTATAGCTGTGCTTGAAAACCAAGGAGGAAAATGGGGAATCAAGAGGAAACAATCTTCATTGCAATCCCATTGTTCAGGCTGACCATGCTGACAAAAGAAAAAGTTATCAGCAGTGAAATAATTAGCTATTTCAAATTCATTACATTTTAATAATTCAAACACTATTAATAATGCAGGTAAAAAGAGTATTTAAAACATGTTTTTGTCAGAGTTCTTCTATAATATTCTCTTCCTCACTGAAGCAAAGAAGCTTATACTTCTCTCCACCCTGCAATGTAAAGGGAAGGGCAGCCTAGCTCTAAAATACCTAGCTGTCTTTTATAGCAGCTTTAATGAGCTTTTGCACACTGCTCTCAAGCGGGCAGCTTCCTTTGCATTTCTACGTGTGCTCTCTGGGCAAATTCAAACAGCATGTTCATGATGAAATTTTGTTATTTTTAGAAATAAGTGAAACAGGATACATCATTTCCCCTCCTACACCTTTGTGGATGCTTTAATATAAAGACTTGTGTTTAGAAGTTAATTACTGCATCCTAGATCGCGCACCAACTAGGCAGTGTAACTGCAAGTGGGTGCTATTGTAAAGGGAAAAGAAAAGGAACAATGCCATAAAAATGTTGCTTTGGAATTCTTTTTACGTCTGATTACCACACCAGGAAAACAGTGCTGACTTGTTTACCACAAAAGGGATTAAACTGCCTTGCATGATGCCCAGGGAATGGATGCCCAGGTGAAAGGCATGTTACAATAAGCAGGATATTTTGGGTAATAGCTAAGGAAGGAAAGAACTATCACAAACCAACTTGTCATGTGTATTTTGCCCCTTTTTGAGCTTTTACACAACCTAATATGCTGTTTCAATTAGGAGGAGAAACTGATAATAGAAACAAGAATGTCTTTGATTTCTTTATCTGTTTGTATACCAGGTTCTGTTTCCCTGAAGAGAGTGGGAGTCAAACAAGAGGGCATCATTTCATTGCTTGTGGCTCGGTCTTTTCCAGCTGGCATTTGGTCCCAATGTTTTCCTTGGAATGTTTTCCCAGAGTTTCCCTGGCTTCATTGTTGCTTCCTTGGTCAAATTTTCTGGTCTTTCTGTTCTTCTTCCCAAGACATGCATGTTTCTGAGCAAAGCTTCCAAGCAATTTGAACCAGATTTATAACATATTGTTGAATTCATGATAATACATCCCTCAGCAGTGAAAGTTTTTTTTTGTTACATTAACAGTAGCTTACCCTCTGGCTCCATGCTGGAGTGGAGCACTGTTAGTTTTCAGTCAGAACAAAAAGTTTGGGCAGCTGAATTATCAGTGTTACTACCTTAAATGACTCTAGGGTTCCATTTTTTCTTCTGCTTATACTGGTCAGCTGTGGTCTAATGAAAGTACAGCCTATGGTAACACAGTTGCAACCTGAGCTGGAAACTATTTACCTTGTCTGTCATTCAGCAAAGGCAAATCCTCTCTAATGCATATTTTCCCAACACCTGCATATGGCATATCTCCAGCACACCAATTTGTCTGATGTGCTTTGCTGATATCAGTTTGGCTCTGTGTTTATCTCACGCACTTTGAAGTATGTTCTGGCAAACACATTCATTATCAAATTACAATAAAAATAACTAGTGCTGTTAATTAGCTGCTTTCATGGCAAATATGTAACTTATAAGAATCAAAGTATACCTATCCTTTCATAACCATTGAGATGTATTTGGACTTCTATTTCGCTGCTAGTTTTAGAAACTCATCAAGCTGTACAAGGTAAAGTGATGTAGTACCTATAGCAGTTAAGAACAAGAGTTTAGCAGAAGCCAAGTGAACACAGACATTCATGTGACTGACAAGGGTATCGAGGGTTAAATTACACATATGCCAACAGACAGTTCACCACACTTTCCACACTTGAGAAGTGAAGTCAATCTCTGACTTATTAGTTATTAAAAAGAAATATCTTTTGGTGCAAATATGAAACATCTTGTATTAGCAGTATCTGGAGCTGTGATTCTAGTCTAGATGGATCTCTTAAGCAAGTTGATCACACAGAGGAAGTTCTCATTCATAAATATCACACGTGGAGTCAGGAAACAGCAGGTGAAGTAGACACATCAGAAAAATCAAGTGTTTTGTTTCAGGGGTCTCCGCTGGAATGACCTAGATGGATCCAATTTAGGCATGCTGGGCATGCTTCACTGTTGCACAGCCCATTCAGCTTGAGCTCCTGCCCATGAAGGAGGAAAGTAATCATTTCAACTCCATGGAAACGCAGGATCTGAAGTAATAGTAACCCTGAGCTTGAAGAGAATAGACATAATTCCATCAGACCTGTACAGATACCAACTGCTCACATGGATAACATAACTTGGACAATATGTGGGTAAAGTGAATCCATTCTATGTGGAAGAGAAGTTGCATTTAAGTGAGAATGCAGGACCAGTACAGTAATATACAGAGTAAATTTATATATAAGTATAGATAAATGAATACTTCTTAAACTCATTTTGGAGAACACACTCAAGCAGTGTCCTTTACTCCACTTTAGTTAGGTTCTCTTGCTGTTCTCCTTTTCAAATATTGCAGAACATCTGGAAGCACCTAACAGTGCTCTTTTATTTAATGTTCACTTCTGGCTGATGGATTTTACTTTTTTTAATGTGCACTATGGAGTACAAAAGTAACACAGGTTAACAGCGAGACCTATGTGATAACTAGCAGGACCTCCGGAAGAGACAGTAAGGTAACAAGCTGAAGTTATATCTCTCTAGTGGATCTTGTGAAGTGTCTCCTCTGATTGTTTCTGATTTACATCTGCTCAGATTTCTGTCTCACAAATCAAGTTACAAAACACTGACTTCCGAAGGGACAGTCAGGTTTGTCTGGCTAAATGTACATCATGTACAACGCGTGACTTCACAGTAGCAGTTGTTCATCAGCCTTCAGAGTTTGAAAGACTTCTTTTTCTTTCTCAGTATTTATTTGATCATCTTCCTTCAACTTTCATTTTACTTCAGCTGGGAGAGAGGGTTAAGACAAATGCCAATAAGCATCTCAAACACACACTTCTATTCCATTGCTTAAGTCTTTATTCATGTATTTTTACTCATACTACTTAAAACCAACGTACCTAGAATTTCCCCTATCCTTAACATAAACCTAACCACATTTTATGTCCAGAGATGAAGTCCTGGCCCCACTGAAGTGGAAGTTGTGCTGTTAGCTTCTCTATGAGAGTGATATCACCTCAGATCTTCAGACCAGGATATATTGTCTTGCCTTGGTTTTCCTCTACTGAATTATCTGTTAGCAAATTTTAAGGGGAAACAGAAAGAGAGCTATGTTTATGCCTCTCAGTAAGGTTAAATTCCCTCTCTTCTTACTGTACATAAGATTGCAAGAGAGAAATCTGTAGAACACACAAAAGGAAAAGGATGGGTAGAGGGTAAGAATAAGGTCCCAGGATAAGGAGCAGGGTAAAATGTTTCGTAAATCTATTACATGCAGTCATTAAGGCATGATAAAAGTCTGGTATTTCACTTCAGCAAGGATAATGAAGACGTGTTTTACACAGATTCATAGCACTAATGCCAGAGGGGTTATTAGGTCTGACTTGTGTGATACAAGCCCTTAAATTACTTTCATTTATCCTTTTGTTGAGCTCAGTAACTTATGTTTGATTGTTGTCATCCAGAAAGACATTCAGTTTTCTGATGTGATGATCTCCAGAGACAGAAGAGCCACTGATAGCCTTGGTAGGTTAATCATATTTGCTATTGTCATGGATACTTTTTTTACTTGAAAATGCCTATTCTCTGTTTTCAACCATTGTTTCTTATTAAAACATTCTCTGACAGAGAATGTTTTTCTTGGTGCCTTGTCCCTTATGACTCAAAATGTGTGTCCACTTTTTATATTGTAATAGAAGGCTGAAGCATTTTTGCTCGTATTAGCCATCCTTGAGTCAAATACTGACCGTGAGGTGTTGCTGCACCAGCCACAGCATTACTGTCAGAGACAAACTGAGATCCAAAACTGATTGCCCTTGTATCCAGAGTTTCAGTTTGTCCTCTTAATAGAAAATCTGTCCAAATACAAATACTGCATCTAGCCAAATATAATTATGGTTTCAGAACATTCAAAGATGTTCATAGATTTTCAAAGCCAGAACATTTTATAAACAGGCTCTGTAATTGTCTATCTCAGGTGTGGGAAGCCTGCAGCCCATAAAATGAGGTCTGAGTCTGGGACTTTATTTCATGATGTACATATGGATACAAATTTTCTATTCCTTGTTATTACCCTATAATACTGAGTATTTTATCAGCCTATTACCTTAAAATTACACTCAAAATTCTTATTTTAAACTGGCTGGCCTTATTTCCTATGCCTGATTTAGCCTGGCACACTGGATAGCAAAGGCCATGCTCTGAGGTAAGGTTTCGGTTGGAGCTCATATCTGTTTCCATAGGGATGGTAACTCATTTCAATGCACTTGTTTGTGATATTTAAAGAGAAAAAGGAAAGAGGTTATTTCAGTTTGCTTGACAGAATTCACTTATGTGAGCAATATGTTACATTAATGCATGAACACCCACATTGGGGATTGTAAATGGCTGTCCGGGTCTTGTAGCCTTTCTCCCAGAAGAAAACTTACCCAATTTGCTATGACAGAGAGGAAAATATCTCTTCTGCAGTTTCCCAAATCATAGCCCTAAATCCTTTGGTAGCCATTTGTTTTTTCAAGTCATTTCCAATTGTGGGAGATTGCAAAAGTGAACAGAAGGGCACACTTTGTTTCTGAGAGCAAATACTTGACAGTTCAGCAGATGTGTGGCAGTTTCAGATCCTTCCTTTAGTTGCTGTCCCACTTGAGTCTGTACAAGCTGGTACATGACGGGCTCTGAAAGTTTGACTTCCAGTAAGAGAAGAACACAGAGGACTAACTGCAGCCCAGCTTGTGTGTGAACGTGTGCCCTTGGGAGTGCAAGACGAGGGAAGAAAGGGGAGCAATACAGAAGTAGTGGCTGTCTAAGAAGGAGGAGAGAGCACAGATGAGTCTGAAACTTTTGGCATTTTTACCAGCATGTCAATTAGACCTGACTTTGAGTAGATCTAATTGTACTCTGATGGCAGCCAGCCTGCCAATAGTTCTGAGCTGGTTTAAATAGCAGTAAAAATGGTTGAAGCCATTAGACAGCTTGTTTCTGAGGTTCTTATTGCCAGCTGTGCTCATGGTGATACTAGCAGATATCTGATATAAGTTTACTTTCAGTCATGTCAGGGCATGACATAAGTCATACAAGCACATCCAAGTCCAAGAAATCCTCAAAAGATTTCCAGGGCAAGGTAGGCAGTTAGGCATGTACAAAGTGGCCTGACTCCATAGCGGGATCAGTGGGAAAACTAAAGGGGAAAAAATAGTGTTTATTTTTCCAGATGTTTCAAACTAAACACATACCACACCTCTTTCTAGATCTGAGTTCACTAAAAGCCAGGATTCAGAAACAGGTTAGAATTTACTTAAATAATCGACCATTTAGAGGTGTTTTTCTTGTCTATGCTTTTATCTCCCACTGAGCAACCCTCTTCATGATACACTGAAACCTCTTTCTTGACCTCTCCCCACATCCCTGTTTTCCCTTCCCACTGCCTCTGTGCCTCCTCTCACTCTGCTCTGCTACTCTCTCTGCACTCTACTCAGCATATGCCCAGCCCCTTCCTGCTCCCTCTGAAAACCCATCTGTGCTGTGAAACTCCCCACCTACAACAACCACATGTTGCTGTCTGGATCCCACTCTCTTCTTGTTTTCTATCAGTTTAAATCTGTTGACTTCAGTGGTGTTGCTTCTCCCCTTGCAGCTTTCGGCAAGAGTCAGAACCTCTGCATCTGGCCGGGCTGTTCAAGGATAAAGTCTTCCCAGGGAACAAAAGGCTCCTGTTGTTTGCTCAGCAAAATAAAGCATCCTCTGCACTTATAGTGGTATATTAACAGTATTTCCAGGTTGAACCATAGCTTCTTCGCAGGCAAAAGGCATCTTTGTTACTATCCTGCTCTCCAACTCTTCTGCTTCTGTGAGGTGAGGAAAAGATGTTTGGCCACACCTTCTCCCAGTGATGTTAGGAATTGTTGCTGAGGCTTAGGGAAGCCTTCTGCTAGGGGTTGGTCTTGCCATATGTTGAACCCTCAGGTCTAACCCAGGGAAATCTATTCCCTGTGCATATAGTTCAGCACTTCCTCAAGAGGCTTTCCCTTTTGCTTAGCGATTTCCAAGAACGTGCCAGAGGAGAGATGGTTTTCATATACCTAAAGCCTGAAGAATACGCATCTCACAGCTGTGTATTTATAGAGATGTTACTAATCAGGGATTTTGGTGTGGTTTATAAAGCATTCTTTTGGAGTAAGTGACAATCTTTGTTACTGACTGAAAAATTGGGATTTGTCTATAGTAGAGCCCAGATCTTTTGCTGCCATTTCTGTGCCTTTAGAATGTCCTTTCCTTTCTCCATGTGAAACTGCCCCATCACTGGTGGAGAGATGTGTACTTTACGGAAGGAAGCATCTTCTGGAGGGCCACAGATCCCTCGTACTCAGCACAGTTGTTGCCCTAGGACTTGGCGGATACTTAGAAGGATTGCATGAAGCTGTATATTTAGAGTGTTGGCATTGACTATGCAAACTCACAGCATCTAAAAACTAGTACAGTTTCTCCCAGGGACACCTGCATGATAGTTTCTGTGTGGGAAGAAACAGACACAGTGATAGGGAGGGGAAACTTTTTGCCTAAAATGGCATCTTTTGGAGCCAGATCTTAGCAGTGACAAATCTGCGCTGAGCCAAGCCAGATTTCACATTTTCTAGATGTGTTCCTAGGCGTCTTTGTCATGATTGGAAATGCCATAGCTGAAGCTGTATGTTGATTCTGCAGGTTTGTCAACTCAAAGTGTTTTTGGTGGCTGGGTGCTGAGGTCTCTGTTCACCCTGCTTTCTCTGTTTGCTTCTTACCTGGGAAGATTGCTGTCCCTCTGTGAATCCTCATTGATTTTCCAAGGAGTGAAATGTCATTACTGCAGCAGGCTGTGTACATCAGGTACATTGAAGAATGGGATCATTAGAGTTCTGTGTCATTAGTGGTCCTTCTTGTTCCCCATGACATGTTCCTCTCAAGGAGGTAGCACTGATTATCTGAGTTAGCTGCTTCATTGGCTCTTAACACGGCACCACCGGGGTCTTGAACAACCTCTGGTGTGTTTTTTCTCACACAGCTGAGGTGTGGAGAGTGAGCATAGTAGAAGCCAGGAGCCATTCCTGTAGGAAGTCAGGTGTTGGAGGAGTTTGCAAAACATCATTCAGGAAGTGTGTGGATGAACAGGGAATTGAACTTAGGTTTTAAGTGCCTATGACAGAAGTGAACTGTGAGCCAGGACCAGCTCATAGCTGAAAAAAATAGGGAAACAGGTGGATGGAGTTGGAGATTTTGGGAAGGGGAGCAGAGAGCTTTAGACCTTTGCAGATCCAGTCTTCAGTCCTTTCTCAAAATTGCCCTTAGACTGATGTATTTTGGTGTCATGCACATATGGATTGTGATGTAGTTGTTCTGTACTCACAAATTGAATAAGTTTATGCCTGGAATATATCTATATTTAACTTCTAAATAACAATGCAGCCTGCTGTTCAACCCCACCTAATATCTGCATCTTTCTTTTGCCTGTGTGCATTCAGGGAGACATTGCTTTAATCCTGTAATAATTGCATCGGATCATACATATTTGTTAATTTCTATGTGATAATCTTATTATCCACAAGAAAAAAAAAAAATGACTAATACGTTTTGTAAAGTTCTTTTTTTAAGGTTCCTGTGAGATATTTTCTGTTCAAATGGAAGAGATATATGTCCTAAATCACATTAAGTTTCTATTTATAGTTAGCTTTCAAGAGTTAATAAATGGTTACCTGTCACACAGCCCTGATGAAGCACCTAAACTCATTGCTTATCAAGCTGTTGTAATCAGGACTTTCCATACTCCAGTTAGCACCTTACAGTTCTGATCCTCAGCTGACCTGAGGCTGTGACTATATAGGAATTGCTTGGTGGGATAGGGCCTGAGTACACATTACCATCTTTCAGCTCTTATTTCGAAGGAAACTTCTGCATGTGGGCAGGAGAAAAGCTGTGGTATAATCCTGTAGGTCTTCTCATCTGTGTGGTTGGGGGACCAGCACTGAGGACACCATGAAGCTCATCATCTGCCCCACCAGACTGAGATCAGCCACAGCACACACACTGGGGCCTGCCTGCTACGTAGAAATATTCACTGTCTGGAGCTCTTAATTTCTCTGAGATCTAAGTAGATGCAGCTTTGTCACTTCCCTTGTGCTCTTTGGCCCACCTGTGTCCCCAGCCATAAGGGTCAGTACCGGTTTCCTATCGCTGCACCATTGCTGATGGCTGCTCAAGTGCATAGCTACCATTTTGCAGCCTAAGTGAAACTCAAAGCAAACAGACTGGATTCAAAACCAATCTCTCTTAGCTTTAATCAGCACAAGATATTTGCATACTTGCTAGGATTTAAGGCATACATATGTCCTTCCACCCTGTGGTGGCTTTGTTGCTGTTCCTCTGTGTTGGTCGGGCTCAGTGAGATGCCTGTAGGCTTTGCAGCTCTGCAGAGCCTTGTCTCCAAACCGGGAATCTCTTCCTTTTACACAGGCAGCTTGCTTTTCCCTTCTCTGGTTCCATAGTTAAGCTATAGCATCCTGGTGCAGAGGCACAATCCTCTGCTCTTCTCTCCCCAGCAGTCTGACAGTGCTGCAGTACATCAAGAACTCCTGCTTTTTTTCCTTTTCTCCAGGAACCCAGCACTCTCCAGGCAACTACCTCCCACAGAAGATCTAGAGAAAACTAGTTGCATCTATCGAGTGGCCATGTCACAGCCTCCAGTTTAGTGCATCTATGCAACTAGACTTCACCAGGTGCCCATTGCCCAATTCCCTAAATTGGCACATTAATCAGTTGTCATGATACAGAATCTAGCAGATGAATAAGCTTATTGGTCATTTTTAACCCTTTGTATCAGTGTGATTGTAGCTCTCTGTAACGTGTACTAATGCAACATGCCTATGACAACTTCTATTTTTTATAAGCTTTTTATAAGCCACTTATAAATAGAACCTTAATATGAAGTGTGACAGACTTCTAATCTTTAGTCCCTCCTTATCCCTCCAAGTGCTTCCTTTCTGAAAATACAGAATATATCCAGTATGCCCTAGATATTCTCCATTCTTGCTGATGACTTTATCTCTCAGCGATTGATTCTCTTCACTTCTTAATCAGTGTAACTAGATCAGTGCTGCAACTGTCTTTTTATTTAACTTTTTAAAAGGACAAATAAGATCGAGGGGGTGATGAATAGAAGATGTATTTTGTTGCTCATGTGATGCTGTAAGGCTGAGGGGGGGTTCTTGTCAGTATAACACAGACAAAAATCTGCATGGCATTTGTGTAGTGTCAGTACTTGGTGACATTCTCTTTCACCAAAGATAGTGTGTATAATGGTCTCCCTTTCTCCACTGGGCAAACACTGTGGTACAAAATGCTTGTTTAGGGTTACACAGCAAATCAGTGCCAAAATAAGGGAAGGAGCCCAGATTTTCTGGTACTCTCTAGGTACTGCTTTCGTTCACCACCTTCTGCTGGGGAGAGAGTTGTTTTGGTATTTTTTAATAAAAGGTTTTTTTCATTTATAAGAAGGAAACTCTAGAACTGTAGGGAAAGGAAGTATTTAGGAGCCTATAGTGGTTTTGATTGTTTGTTTACTTCTATGGGGGCAAAGTCTGTGCATCAGAGACTTAGGTGGTATGGAAAATTTAGAAGTGATACCTGTTCACCTCAGCATATGTCATTCAGATTTTATTGAGTCTAATCCCTCCACCATCCTATGTGTTTTTACTTTGACTTTAAACTAAGTAATGCCCTGTAGTTACTTTTCACCCTTTCCTTACATTCAGCTATGAACAGTATAATAATGAATGTCTCCAGGCAATTCATTATTGACATGCATTTGCAGATAAGCACATGTACTGTGTTTCTCCAAACCACAGGGAACATCAGGTGCAGAACTTGTAGGATTTAAAGCACAGCTGAAGCTAATGGCTGTAAACTGTAATTTAACCTAACGCTTTCTCAGCCACAGATTCCTCCCTCTTTTTTGTTCTCCTTAAAAGTTTTGCTGTTGCGTCACTGATAAATCACAGCCTTTTGCTCTGTAATATATCCCTTTTTTATTCAAAGTTTTGCCTTCCTACCCATTAAACCTATGCTCATTAGAGTTACTTTTACTTTCCAGAAACGTATATTCAATATTATAGGCTTGGTGTTCTTTTGTTTTCTCCCTGAAGAGGTAAAACCCTGGGGGATTTAAGTATCTACTTGATAGGCTCGCACAATCTTAATCAGCCTATAATGGAGCTAATGGCTGTTTGTCATCCTTGGAGATATAAATTTCCTGGTGATGTCTACTGCAGTCAGTGCATGAAGTACTTGCTCTGACTGCCAGCAAGGTCTAATAACCAGGAGAAGGGCAGCCAGCTTCATTAGCGAGGGAGCGAGACCGTACCGGCTGCTTTTCTGGGGAACTCTGCTTTTTTGAATACCAAAGGGGGGAAATGGATAATGCTGGTAAGTGAAATAAAACAGATCTTCATTCTTAGCGGAGCTACGGTGTTCGTTTGTATCCTGTCTCACTTGCTGCAGGAGATGTGTTTCTTTAGCCTTTGTGGCTTCTTCCTTTTCAGTGTCTGTTATTAAAGCAAATTTCTCTGTGTAAAATGTGGCACACTGAAGTTGTTAAGCCTTGAACAGTCTGTTTTTTTCTGTTTTAAGTCTGTGTTTCCTGGAAATGTGAACCTAAACTGTAATGTAGGATCTGCCTTTTTAAGATTTTCAGTGTTATTTCGGAAGCTGTATGCAGGAAATGTGGCAGGAAGGGAAAATGCATAGATTTTTTTAGGAAAATCTCTCTCCCAGATGGCAATAGGTAACTAATAGGTAACTAATAAAGCTAATGAAAAGTAGATAGTGCATCTCTTTCAGAGGTCTTTTCTTAAAGCTGTTTCTATTTTCTCCATATAATGCCTTACTCTCTATTTAGTAGATAAAATATTGAATAGATTTGCACTTTTTATTGTTTTCTTTGATGTTCCAAGTTTAGATCATGTATTTTCATACCAAATAATGCACTTCATGATTTCTAAGGAGGTGCACACAATACTAACACTGCATTGGTGATGAAATGCATTATTTGTGTGTCCCTTTTGCCATGCCTTGTATCACTAAGCAGAGCAAAAAGAGAGCTCTTTGAGATGCATATTTTGCATATTGCTTGACTGCTGTAAAACTTGAACGTGGCAATGTCTCACTGATTTATTGGTACTAGTGGTATTAGGACACAGAATCTACAGTGGATTTGGTACCCTTTGAAACATGCTGAAATCATCAGATTTGTCCTAACATTGACCTTAAAAGTGATGATCACATCTACAGTGTGTGAAAAAATTATTCTATGGTAGATTTCAGCTATGATACTATATATGTAGCTTATTTTTGGGAAGGTTTATGGGTGGGTTTTTTGTTTTAATAATAGTAGTGAAACTCTTGTTTGTGTCTGCTAAGCTGTCCAGGTCAATCTCACCTCAACTGTATTGCTATCGGCCTCTGTGACAAAAAGATTAAAGGCTCTTGCTGGTTTTATTTCTATAAAGTCCAAGACAAAAAAAAAAGTTTTTTCCAGAAAATAAAATGTTAGCATCATGGGAAATTACATTGCCTGTACCTATGATCTTAAAAACTAACATAGCCTTAGAATAATGTTCATTTTTGTTAAATAACTAAGATTAGGAATACTTTTTGCACTTGACACTTTTGCTAGCTTTTAAGAAGCTTTAATATATGAAATTAAAAATGATAATGACTTGTGCTAGATATTCCATGACAAGGCAGAATTTTCTGGTCAGAGGGTAAGGATTCCTGCTTTCCGGCACAGAATGCCTGTGGGCAAGAGATACCCTGGCAGGCAGAGCTGCTAATTCCTCCAGGCTTTTACACTCCCCAGCATCAACAACTAATACTATTGAAGTCTTGACAGAGCTATCACTTTAATCCAGCTGTAAGAATCTTTTCTGGAATGAGTCACATTTATTTTAAAGGCCAGTTTTGGGGGGGTGAAGAGGGAAGCTAGTATCTGAAAACCATAGAAACAGATTTTCTTTTGTGTGTATATATTTATTTGCCTTAGGAAGATTCTAGCGTGGTTGCTATCTGCAAAATTTGGAAGTTAAAATAAGTAAGGCTTTGCTCTCTGCACTTTACCAACTACTTTCAAAACCCCTTAGAATGTTGATTTGCTGAATAACTCCAGATATTTTTTTCCATGCAGAAACAGTGACTGATACTTTGCATTTTTTACAAAACAGTCCATATACAGTTGAAATTAGTTAAAACAATCCTTTTAGAAGGAGAATTAAAAACTCATTGTAAAAATAAACAAAAAACCCCCCACAAAACCAACCCACAAACAGATGGAATTAAGCCTTGGTGATGACATCATGGCAGAGGGTAAGGCCACGGTCCAGCTTCCACTGTGGTTACCAGTGAGCTTCTCTCTGCCTGTGGACAGCCTGGTCCAAAGCCCCAGTGAGCTTCAGCGCCATGGGCATGCTCCCTTCTCCAGGCAGCTCTTCCAAGAGTCCAGCCACTTCCATGCTTCAAGCAGTGAAGGAAATACAGCCATTTCCAAAGAGCCTACAGGGTTCTGGGTAAACACAGCTGAGTTTGCAGAGGTATTTTTAGGGCTCTTAATCCCTAATTGCAACCAAATGGAGCTGGGTGCCAATTTGGGGACTGTGCAGCTGAATAACTCCGTAGATTTGGCCCATGCCCTCTGACTTCTATAGGGATGTGAATGCACCTTTGAAAACCCATGCAGTGTAATCTGGGCACTTAAGAGATCAAACAGAGCAGGGTATTTGCAACCATAAATCTAACTGCCTAATTAATTTGTTCTTCTGCAGTTCACCAACTAAAATGTAAACATGCTAATGTATACAAACTGGATACCTGCCTGATTTCTTCCTAAAGAGATGCTATTTCTGGCAATTCAAGAACTGCAGAATATTAGCACAGCTGCGAGTTTCAGCCACCAAGTGTTAGAAATAACAATTTGGTTATCAGTGTCACTGAATCAGGCCTTTGTTGTTAAATTCATCATGCTGCCAAAGAGACTTTCAAAGTCAGACCATGGATGACTGTTGGGCAAAACTCCATCTTCTGCTCTGCATAACAGAAATATCTCTGTAATTCATCGCTTATCTTCTGTGCCATCATTTCTGGCTATTTAAAAATACCAGTGTTGCTAATAGGTCACCTATGTTCACCTTTTAGCTGTTCCAGTCTGTGCTATTTCATGGTTTTAAGAAACAATGTTTTCATTTAAAAAATCCTTTCCTTTAAATGTTAGATTGCTTATATTTTTAATCTGTGTACTGAGACAGCCCCATACAATCATTGTCTTGTGTTCTTTTAAAAGCTTTTCCTGGAATAACAATAAAATATTCATCCATCTGTGTATGGCACATCAGGACAGTTCTAGTTGTATTTTTTTGCCTATTTTGGCATCAGCTGTTTGTGACAGGCTGGCGGCAGGTATTCAGCCACAAGACTGCCTGCTGCTATAGGCAGGGGAGGGCACCAGCAGCCCCCTGCCTCCCCCTACCAGTGGGTCCTGGGCTCTGGCTTTGCTGCATATGTCTGCTTTGGGCCAGGCACATCAAGCACAGTGACAGCAGTGATGTAATAAAGCAATTTTTTAAAAAAAAACAAGGAAGGGCTGGAAATAACTCATGGGAAAAAGTGAATAAAAAAGTAGCAAGAAACTTGCGGTAGCAGGAAGAGAGAAGCTGCGGAAACAGATGTGCTCTGGGATGCTTTGGCGGGGGGGATTTCCTATGAGAAGGAGTGAGATCAGCATCGTCCCTTCCTCCAGGGCTCCTCATCAGCCATGTCCTGCCCAGAAAGGCATCTCACCTTAAATTGAGACAAGTCTCACACGCTCATTCATACCCAGGGAGTTTGCCAACATGAGGTCCCTAAAGATGGAGGGAAGGATCCCATCAGGGTGAATGGCACCATAGTGAGGTACCACGTCATGTGTACCATACTAGTATTGAACAAAACCGGGAGATCTTGTTTCATGTTTCTTGGGGATTTATATGACTTCTTTGCACTTGGAATATTATTTTAGCAGTAATGAGCTAGCTGTGGTTAATTGCTACCCTGAATTATGTAGACTGAACAGATGTGGCTGCAGGCTATGCCTTCCAGTAAATAATCTGTTTTAAAGGGACTGAAGGTCTTCAGTATTGAATATCCTGTCTCTGAGGAATGTCCAGTAGCACATCAAACTTCATATTTGACCAGTAGTGAAACTTAGAGCTTTCCACTGAAGCAAGACTATTTAACTTGAGGCCTGAAATGTTGTGGCACAGGATGAATAGCAAGTGTTAATTTAGCCACCTTCTGCATAGTATCATGTGTGACAGGAAGGGTAAGAGACACAGGAAGCTGTTTGCTGATGGTAATTCCCTTGCTTTTGAAGTAACAGGTCGTTTTTGTCTTTCAGAAGTCAATAAGACTTTAAGACTGGTGTGACTGAATGCTGGTTAAGGATTTGACCTTACAGATACTTTGTAATCTCTTCCCTGAATTTGGAGCAAACAGGATGAATATTTTTTAAATGTAAGGTAGTTAGCAAGATGGAAGGTGAACTTCAGATTATGATCCTGGTTTTCTCATTAACTCAGTGTTTAAAAATCTCTAATGCGGCCCAGCTGATCTGTGTACAGAATTAAGATAGATAACAATCTCACAGTTTGGTATAAGGTTCACTTGTTGCCCATAAAGGGATCTGAAATCCTTTGTCCATCTAAGGCTTAAGCTTGGCTGAATTGCCCTTATCAGTTTGGAAACCTATTGAAACCAAACCACTTGCAGTGGAGACAGCAGCAGTGTAACGACAGGTCTGTCAGCCCTCAAGATACAATGACAACCCCAAACTCCAGCAGTAAAATCAGTTATGTCCTGATAGCAGCTTCTGTTTTGATCTTTGGTGGTACTTTGCCCATGTTCTCCCCAACATTGTGAAGATGCTTTTAGCAAGGACAACAGCATCTCCTTTCTCTCCATCCCACTTTTATGTATAAGTTCACTTACTGTCCTTAGAAAATGTGGCTATCAATGATGTCATGTTGACTTTTTTAGGGAGTTCATATGCCATGTTCTATAGATCACAAAATGGTTTTTACATGGGCAATTAAATAAAAAGCAATAATCAACTATTTTACACTACATTGTATATCTTTCTCTCCTATTAGCACTCATGTTTTCAGCTGAAGCAAATGCTATAGTGTATCACAGGTCACAGTCTGCTAGAAAGTTGAATTTCTTCTTGTTGTAATTTTAGAATAATACTCATTGCTTATGCCCCTTTACCCAGAAGCTGGAACAGTGTGCTTATAAAGCCATGGTCTTGGAAAGCATTTCTGTGAGGATTAAACTTCCTTGTGATGCTGTTGCTTCAAATGTTATTTTCAAGTTTGTAAACACATAGCCTGGAATAATTCTATGGGAGCTTGCACTAGAAGTAACCAAATACCATGTAGGATCAAAACAATGATGCATCTTCTAATGTAGTGATGGTTCAACCACCCTGCTTCAAATGGTTCTCTGTAGCTAGAAATGCTGCGGTTGCACTGCACTGACACACACTCACGGTATTGTAAGCAACTCTTCCAGTCGCTACAATACTTCTTGTAAAGAAGTGCCGTGAACTCCAGCTGGTTTGGAGAGAAGGTATAATACAGATTTTATTTTCTAATAAGTTCTGATTCTGTTTTCTGATAAAAGCTATCAACCATCAGACCACCAGGAGCTGAATTCTTGCCTTATATTTACTATCTCTTGATTGTGTATTTTTTGGCAAACTGACCTTAGACCCCTGTTCTGCACTCTAAAACATCACTGCTGCCTGTGATGAAGCAGCAAGTGTTGTGTACGGAAGTAGAAATCCAGATTTGACAGGTATCACTTTCCCATATGCTTCTAGCAAGGACCAGATCATAGTTGCAGGAGCCAACCATCTTGACAGCACAAGGGAGCAGTCTGGAGGAGGAAAGGCTGTATTAAGAGAGGCGGAGGTGCCAGTCTCTCTGAGAAAAGCAGCCTGTGCTCCAGGGGTTTTGAACATCCAGAACTGAGGAGGCTAGAAGTGATCTGTTAGGGGAAAACAAGATAGTGTGACCAAAGAGCAGGTGGCTAATAATAAGGATATAGTCTGCTGCTGTTTAATCATCGTTCGTTGTCTCTGACAGTGAGTCTTTTAGGAAATCTGAAGCTTAATTATGGGGTGACTTGCAGGGGTACTGCTTTGGGCTCTAAAAGTAGACTGGATGGAATTTTACCAAAATTTTTTTTTTTTTTCCTCCTCTGTGTCACTAGTTAACTTATTTTTATATTTTCACATAAAACGTTTATGAGACATCGTCCTAAAGTATAATTGGAAAATATAAGTAGCTTAGGACCACAAGAATACCTAGCAACCCTCTCCCAGCAGACAGAAGTAAATCCTGAGCAAAGCAGCTAAGTTGGTCTCTAATTGCTCCTTTTGGCAGGTGAGGCCTGGCAGCCCCTGGGTCAGCATGGAGGGGCCCAGGGCCAAAGCAATTGTCCCTCACTGGTGCCCTGTGGAGAGGCCTCTGAAGAGATGGTCACCTGTATTTGTTCTTCCACACCCAAGGAGCGGGAGTGCTTGGCTCTGGGCACAGCTCAGTACTAGAAGGGATGTCTTATTTGCTACTGGTGGTGCCAGAAAAAGAAGTAGCCATATTCATTTGAATAAAAGTGCCACATTTTATGAAGATACTGGGACATAGAAGCTAACGTTATTTGTACTGATACCAATACAAAACCATCCTCTTCAAGCACCTTGTGGGAGCAGTGGCCCCAGTGGTAGGACTTCTCTCTTGGAACAGAAGTAGGGATAATGTTTATGACTGGCTGCCTTTCCTCCCAGAGGAGACAAATTTGACCCAGACTTGTCAGCGATGGCATATTGAGTTGCTGGGAAGATACAGACTTGAGTGCAGTGTTAGGTCCCTGATAACACCCAATTTTCAAACAAAGCAAAAGGCCCAGGAGAAGCTGAACTGGCCAGGGCCAAATATTTACTTAATCTTAGTTTGCTCAGCACCACTGTTTCTGTAATGTAACTATCAAAATTTACTGTGATTACTTATTTCTCTACTTATTATATGTTTAAAATCCCTTTAAATATATTTCTGAATAGCAACAATATATTTCACAATGATAAAGACAATCCTATGTCTCTACAGAGAGGCAGACACAGTGAGAGACGATCCCAGAAACAGTCTTTTAATCCATGGCTTGACCATTTCTAGGAGAAGCCTTGCACAATGTAATTCAAACACAAAAATCACAGCAGCTGGTATTTTCACAGGAAACAAAGTTGTGATCGATTCATCCTCGCTCCAGCTCCTGCTGACTCACAAGTCCCTTCTGTCTTTCTCGCTGGGACTTGCATTGGTCCAAAGAGTGAGGGGTATTTCGTTATGGAGGCTTGCATGGAAACCATGTGGGGAGATGAACTGAAAATATGGTGATCTCAAGCCAGCAGAAGATGCACGTGGCTGGGAGCTGCTTATTGACATTTAGACCATCATCCAGCAACACTTTGCCTTACTGTCAAGGGAATGGTTTGTTAATAGAAGAAGGCTATGGTGTTCGTGTGTGTGTGCATCACAGAAACAGCTTATATATTTTAGCTGCTTTTTTGGTAGCTGCAGTTGTTACATAAGTCTCCTTTTTCTTCTCTTTTCTGTTTCTGTTTTTGTTGTTTAATGTTATTAAAATAACTAATATGACACATTACTCTGTTTTAATTTCAAGCAAAATTTGGCAGCTTCTAGTGGTGGGATAAGGTTTAATTGCTCTTGGCATTTTAAAAAGAAATGCAGATGACAAAGATATTAAACTGACAAATTATGACAGCTCACATAACACTTCTTTCAATGGATTTTTTTCATGCGTCTTTAATATGTAGAATAGTTAGCCTTAATACTACCATACTTACAATAAATCATTATTCTAATGGAGACATTCTGCTTTGTCAGGCAATACACAATCAGCAGTTTTCAATGAAGAATCTGAAAACTGTTTAACATTAATTCTGTGACACAAACTAATAAATGCCAGACAATTTAAAATTGGGGCCAATATGCTGCCCTTAAATTGGGATATTAAGAAATAATTAGAGCACAGTAAGGGCAGATTGCCAAATGGAACTTTGAAATTCCCTCATTTGAGTCACTTAGCACAGTGATTGTAATATATTATATGGGTTCTATAAGGCATAAACATACATTTCCTACACAATAGCTTAAGGCTTTGGGTGCTGCCCACAAGAGGTCAAAGTGGCTGTTTACCTTGGCATATATGGCTTCAAGAGGCAGGAAGCATCACAGAATTTAGGAGCAAGGATGGCTTTGGGGTTAAAAATGGGAATGGGAAGCAGTGGCAGAGTCTACTTTTCCTACAAAACTCAGCAATAAGTTTGTTTGTTTGTTTGTTTTCTCCTTCTGCACATCATGAAGGCCATGTCTGTTCTATATAACCAGAACCATGCCAGACATCCTTGAGCATGTTTAGATGGTGTGGTCCCTTTTGCCGAGAAGACATTAATCTGAACCAGTAAACTGTATAGTCACAGCAGTACTGGTGGCTGCACCCGGACTGGTTAGTCAGCTCAGGTTAGATGTGATGCAGTGGCATCCAGGTCAGGACACAGCTTTTCCAGTTCTAACTGGAGGATCTTTGAATGCTGTGATGTAAATTTATGCAAACAGGCCTTAAAGCTCAATGCTGCCCACTGGTTTGGAGATGCAATCCCCATTGATGAGTTACCTGTCTTATTTAGAAGCAGAAGAAGGTTGCACTGTGCTGTGTGAGGGCATCTTGGCAATTTCTGGGGTTAGAGGAGACAGTGAGGAGAAATACTTTCTTACCTACATGTGGGAAGTTCTGAGGCCAAATTAACTGTGATGAAGTCTCAAGCAAGATTTTGAGGTCCCTCAAGGTGAACAATTTACTTAGCAAAGTCAGCTACATCTGAAGGGTGACAATCATTACATTATATTATTTTATTGTCCTCCAGTTCAAAATAATGTAACATCTATTAACATTAATTGTTTTAGCTCCGGGTGTTGAAGAATCAACACCAATACTAGAGGACATGGAGTAGCTGTACACATAGAAACCTGTATGGAAATGAAGAGCTGTCAACTTTGACAGAACTCTGAAGTTCCATAAGTATTGTGTATATTCTTTAATACTGTATTTTGGGATACTTGTGTGCAAAGTAGAGTGGAAAGGTATAATACTGGCAAAGTAGACATACTGCTTAGCACCGTTTATGGTCTTATTTTGAAGTGATGAAGGAGGGAAAATAGCCAGTGTTATTTTCATCTTCCCACCCCAAAATGTTCCCTTCTCCCCGGGAGAAATAAGATGGATGGTGATGGGATCGCCTTCCTTTCTCAGGAGTTAACATTGTTAAACGTTGTCTACCTGATGCAGTGGCTTGCTAATTCAGGGATGTGAAAGGCTTGGCTGAGGTAAAGACTGCCCTGAGGTAATTTCCCTCATTGCTGTCTGCAATCACATATAGATTTCTTTGGATTTATTTTAATGCAAATTTGAAAACTTGTGGGCAAACTCAACTTTTTTCATCTCACAGAGCAGATGGCTCCCAAGTGTTAAAGTTAGTGCATCTCTTCCAGATGCAGATAGGTTGTGCAGCCATTTCAGAGGACTACCCTCAGGGTGAACAAGGTGAAGGCAGAAGTTAGCATCATTCCTATGATCGGCATTTAACCACACTTTTGAGGAATCGCTGCTTCTTGTCTGTGATCTCCCTTTCCTCTGCTCTGCCTTTAAGATTTTTCCCTAGACCTAGTGAGACCTCAAGTAGTAGATCAGAAGAACTAATGAAGAAGAGGGTTACCACCATTGTGAAAGACAGCTGATATGTGCTTGCCTGAAAAAGCAACACAGAAACTTCTCAGCACATTGCAGATGGAGCTGTGTGACCTCAGGCTCTTCTTTTCTCTGCTTCTGACACATCACACTTGTCTTTTGCACCTTTGCCTTTTTAGAGCTTATCAGCAAGCACCTAAGCAACCACAGACTGCAAAAGTGGTGCTTCCCCCAGCAAAGCAGCTATTGCCTGCTGTTGTGTTTGATCGGTCCTGATAACTCCTGTGGTCCCCTTCACTTTTATGTTCCCATGCTGGTCTACATGCTCAGTGTGAATCTGCATTATGGGGGTTTCTTTACTTTTTTTTTTTCATTCTGCCCACTTTCACAGTCACAGGGTATTATAGGCAGAATGAAAAAGGAAAATGAGTATTTTGGCAATATTATTAGCTCGGCAATCATGAAGATTTCCTGTGGTTTTGCAGTGGAATTTGGAGTTCTTATTTTCTGTACTTCCCCTGGTTGTACAATGCACTGTGCACCAAAGCTCCAGCCCTGCAGCGGATGCCATGAAAGTAGGCTGCTGTGCTCAAATCCAGTGTTTACCTGAATCTTCTGAGTTGAGTTTTAGCACTGCTAAGACAGCATACCCATTGCTGGTTTAGACTGCTTCCACCATGGGTCATCCACAGACTGTCTTATACTATTTGGAAAGGGGAGTAGGTGATATCTGAACCACAGTTTCGTTTCCAGAAACACAGAAACAAAATGGCAAGGGAATACTTACCTCTGCCAAACTGGGCTGCTTTTCAGCTGAGAGGAAAAAGCAAAGAAAGTTTTCATCCACCTCATGATTTCCCTCCTTGTCAAATCCTGGTCACACAGGCTAGATCCACATGAGTGAAATTGGAGGTTCTTTACAACTGGTATAAAAGGACTTCACACAGCTGAGAAGTAGTCCCTAAGTTATTTCAGGCTTTGTTGGGTCAAAGATCACTAGTCCAAGATTTTTACCATCCTTAAAAAGCATATCAAGTATTCCACTTTGCTCCCAATTTTTTCCTCCCATTTCAGTGAACATTACATTAAATCAAGTTCTGTTAGGTGTTCATTTATAGAATAAACTGTCTTCTCATAATATTTATGGATGGCTGCATCGCATTCTGTATGCAGTTCAGGAGGCAATGCAAACCCATAAGAGCAAAAATGTTCCCCAAGTAAAATGACGCACTCTTCAGCATGCAGAGGACTGACCTGTGTGGGTGATAGTCAGCCACAGGACAGGGCCTGTGGAAAGTCTGCAGTGCTCACAGACATGGTTGGAGGCGGAGTGCTGGGCTGGGTGGATCTTTCCTACATGCATAGAGGGATGCAAGTAGGGTAGAAAGGCAGAGAGGTCTCAGCCTGTTGCAAGATGTGTTAGTATATAGTAGAGGCCAGGAGAGCACTACAAAATAGTCGCAGTTGGCCACACAAAGGCACAGAGCTGCCACGTGTTTTGTAGCCCAGAGACGGAGCTGGCAGAGCTTTCTGGCCTTCTGTTTGTGGGCTGGGAAGGCAATGAGTTACCTGGGCTCAGAAGCATTCCTCTTCTGAGGGTAACTAGGTAGGGTACACAATGTATCCCCTTGGTCTCCACAGTGAGAGAACTTTTAAAGAAAGTGCTTTTAAAGAAATTATTATTAATCTGTGTTGTAACAGTTTGTAAATGGAGTAGATGAGGTAGGCTGGTAATCATTAGCTGGTGAGTCTGACATCAGTCCCAGGCAAAAATATGGAACAGATGATACAGGGACTGAGCCAGAAAGAATGGAGAGGTTGAATACAAATAATTCCAATTAACATGGGTTGGAGGAAAAATAGGTTTGAGGAAATTATTTCATACATCTATCTTGCTGCATTAGAAAATGTTTGGCTTGTTTCTGCTGTGTAGAAACTAAAATGATACAAAATCAGTATGTTATGTATCAAATAGGTTATTCTATATCTAAAGGCCAGGCTTCAAAATACAAGTGCATTTTGGGACTGTTGCCACCCATTAGGTGTGATTCAGGAGTTATCTTTTAAGAACTGGTTCTTTGCTCCAGGCTGTATGATGCTACTAGCATTGACTAGCAAGAAAATACAAAACTATTTTTAGGCAAGGAACCAATGCGTTCAGTATGGACAAATTAAAGGCAATATAATTGGGGGGAAATTAATTAGGTCATAGTTACAGATTGGGAGGCTCCATGTTGAGAAGGAGTAATTTTGAAATATACTTGCATAATAATAGCATTATGCTGGAAGCACATGTTCAGCTGATGAGCTCTGTCTCAGAGAGCTAATGCAGTCTTCAAATGTATTTGCAACATTGAAAGATGTTGTCTTACTCTGGTTTGAGCACTAGAGTGACTGCTCCTGCGATATTAGGTAATCTTTGGTGTCCCACATCTTCCTTGAAACACAGAAATCTGGTGAGGATTCAGGAAAGCCTTGTAACTAAGCAATCTGAGTCACTGTGAAAGACTGATTAAAGCAAATTTCTTAATACTCTGAGCCACCTTTGTACCTCACCCTAAAATCCCTTTGCAGCATTCTAGCTATAATAATCCTACAGAGAAACCTGTCTCGGTGTTTCTTACTGGAAAATACTAGTTTGGACCTCTTCGTTCCCACTTATGACTATCACCAAGATCTACCTGTAGAGGTACATTTTGGGGAACTGTAATATATGTATATATTATGTATGTGTATACATATTACATTAAAATGTTGGTAATGAATGATTCTGAATATATTTCAGACTAGAAAAAGGAAGGTAACTATTGACTAGCACTGGGGAAAAAATATATTGCACAACTTAGAGCAGACAGATTGCTAAAAAGGCTGGAAATGAGGGGTCCCAGGTGTGAGAGAGCCACCAGCAGGATGCTTCCTAATCAACACTCAGAATTCCTCCTTTGAGTTTTAATAAAGGCTCTGCAGCTAGCTGCATCTGCCTTAATTGCTGCCTGTCGGACACTACGGTACAGCAAAGCTGACACATACAAGCCTTGGCTTCCCTGCCTCCTCAGCAGGAGACAAGCTTGTTAAAATAATGCCCATTATATTGTTTCTCAGTGCACATGTAGTTAAATGAAAGATACTCTGTTCTTTCTCATCATCCCAGAGTCAGCACTGGCCAAGGTTCCTGTAAAATGCATTAACTCATGTTTCTAAGTACTAGTGAGTGGGGCAGGTGGGGCTAAGCCAGTACCAATTAACTCATTTATCTGCACTGGCACCAATCAAGGACACATTTTGGTGTTACTCCAGAGTCTCTGAAATCAGGCACCATCCTCATTCCTCAGTGTCGCTGTCAGCCTGACAATGCAGCTGGAGCTCATACAGGGCTGCAGTGAAGTCCACGGTTTAAAGCTGCTGTGGTGTTTTGCCCTGTAGGAAGGGTTCACTGGCTGAATCTGGCTGTTCAGGAGCCAAATTACTGGTATGGCTCTTCACACTGCAAGGCAACACTTTCCAGGTTTATTACCATTGCTTTATGCATGTGGTGTGGTTTTCTTCTCTGTGGTCTAGCAAGAGATAGTTTCCTTAAACTTTATTTTTCAAAAAAACTTTGAGAGGAACCTTTAAGTCCTGTCCTTCTTCAGGTAGTTTCCGATTTCTTTCTTTGGGTGGCATCTAAGAATTCAATGCCAAGGGACACCCCCTGCCAGGAAAGGCCCCTTGAAACAAAAGATCTGGAGGCAGCAGAAGAGGCTATGGTAAGGGTTAAGCTGTCCTTGGAGCATGCAGCCATGGTCTGCAAACTCCAAGGTGTCTAAAATAACAAGCAGTTCATTAGGCCTTAAATAGACTGTAGATGACAATGCAATCTACTGATTAGGGCACTCTCCTGTCCTGCTCAGCACCTACTCAAAATGCTGAGGCTCCCTCTCCTCCCCTGCCCCTTTTTTTTTTTTTTTTTGTGAGGAGAACTAGAAACAGGAGCTCAGCACCATGCCACTGTGCAATAGAGAAGTGCCAAGACTGCTTTATTCTCTATGCAAAAGCATCACTAGTGTTTCCCTGTAATCTCAGCTGGCAGGACCAAAGTCCCCAAATACTTGCACCACACCAGCAAACAGATCTGGTTGTTTTGGCCCTTGGAAGGTGGGACAAGCAGCAATTAATCCCTTCAGGCAGAAAAGGGAGTCAAGATCCCCCCAAACTGTTCTGTGTCTTGCTCAAGCTGTTGCATTGATAGACAGAAAGGGTCCCCGCCATCTAAATGCCAGTCTTGTGTGGGATTTGGTCTGGAAAAAAAGCCCCTGTAACACAAATGTCAGAGTACCTTGCTACCCAGCCATTTGTTGTCTAGGCTTATCTCTTGGGCATGGAGAGCCTGAGGAGAGGATGAGCTTTTTTTACCCAAACATGCATCCTTCTGACAGCCCTGTGTCACTTGAAAAGGCACAGGCTCTTAAAAAAAAACAGTCTGCTCTCCAGAACTCTTTAAAAGGGTCTGAACACCCAAATAATTTACTGTTGGGTAAATACCCAACAGTCTAAGTGCTAACAGGGCATTGCCATGGTGGAGACAGTTGTGGTGGTACCCCTAAGTGGTCTTTTAGTTACCAAGGATGAAAGCTTCAATGTGCAGGTAATTCTGGTGCCTGTGTGGTTGCACAGCAATGAAGGAGGGGGTTGAGGATGGTGGAACGGAGAGTCTGTGGATCCAACCACAAACATTTCTGTAAAAGGGAATAGTTTCTCACACAGCTATCCTGTTACCCCCTAGATTATGCTGGGTACTGTGAGGTACTCAAATGTTGCAGTGATGAGGAGCCTGAGATTTGTTTTACACCATAGCTGGTCACCTCTTGGCCAGCACACTGTTCCAGCTACTCCGTGTTTTCAGGATAAATGTGCTCCTCCTATACCTTGTTCACTTCCAGGCTGCAATAAATGGCAGAAAATACTTGGACCATAATGGAAATAGCTACCACACACAATATGTGCTTTCTTCATAGCAAAAGGAATGGGAATCCAGAAGTCAGGTCTGGGTGCAGGCTGTTGTTGTAACCTTTCGCTCCATTAACAAACAATGCCCTATTGTGATGTTGTTTCCTGCAGATTATCTTAATATCCAGCAAGCAGTGAAGCATGAACATGTGTTCAGGTTTCTTAGATTGAATTCTAATGTCCCAAAATGTGCCAGCTTTTTAAGGGCTGATCAAAAAAAGCACAAGGTGGCAAACTGGGTAAGACTGAGCATACAGAATTTTGCTGTAACCCTCAAAACCTGGAAACTTCTTGAAAGAACTGGGTTTTATACCTGAGGACACATGATGATTGCTCTTCTTTGTTTCTTCTATTTTATGATCTAGCAATTATATTTCTTCTTTAAAAGAGCATAGTGTGATGTTTGTAGTAGAGCTTTCCTAAAAGCTTGATTGCAATTATAACAGGGATAGGATTTTTCATGTATGTTAAAAATACACAGACCAAGGCCTTACATGATGCGTGAGCTGATCGAAACACTGATCAAGTACCTTGCCAGGGAAAACAGGGAGACCTGGAGCTCCTGTGTGGCTCCTACATCCCTGCATACATGCTGAAGTATTACAGTTATTTACTGCACCGGCAGCTTCATAATATATTAGGAATAAAACTGATTGTCTGTGCAATACATTTTAGTGATTCAGTGGAACATCACCAAAGAGAAGCTGAATGACATCTCATTTTAGCAGTTCAGTACCAGGCTATCAGCAGTAGACTAATGACGTATGCAGTAAATGTTCTGTCTGTGGAGAAGGTCACACTCCTCATATTCTGGGTTTTCTTTTGTCCTTTAGGCTGGCTCAGCTTCTAGTGAGCTGAGTAATGTGGGAGGTACATAATGTCATGGAACTTGGAAGGGTTTGCAGCCAGAAAGGCCCCTCCAGTCATATAAATTGTGTTCAATGTAAAAATTAACTGACAAGCCTAAAATAACTTCAGAAAGGGTATGGATTTTTCTCACTAAGATGTTATGGTCCATTAGTTAACCAATGTTACTAGACAAACTTACACAAACAAAAAATACCATGCATGAATTGTGAATCCAATTATCTTATATTAGCTTAGTCAACTTGAGGTGGAAAGTTATTTATAAAATCACCCAGTATTTTTCATATGATAAGGAAATGCCAGATTTGTATAGGCTGCCTGCACCATAATTTTTCACCTACTAGTTTAATAGCAGAATACCTTATAATTCAGATATTTTCCTTCTATTAGACTGGTGAATAGATGTCTTCAATATGTCTTCCTTTCTGTACCTCTTCCAGCTCATGCATTTTAACTGCATGAGGTCTCTCGGCTGGAACTCCTAGTCAGACTTGTAAAAATTTTGTAGGCTAATGGGATATTTTAACACAAACATCTGTGTACCGAGAAGTTTTTCAGTGGTGCTGGCCACACAAGAAAATGTGTACCTTTTCACTTGGGTGAACATTCAACTGACTTGCATCAGTTTAGCATATCAATACCTGGATATGCATGAGTCTAAACACATTCACTTTATAAATGATTTTACTTGAATGGATCCAGCTCTTGTCCATAGACATGACCTGCTTTGTGAGGCCAGGAGTTAGTAGAGTGCTGAGCAAGAGTTAAGTCTCCATACCTTTGAAAAAAATAACTTTGATTAGCTTGAGCTGCAGGGGTCTGACCCCTGACAACATAATGTGATTTTAACCACACTTTGTCGTGAATTGAAAGGAAGTCTGCCTGGATGCAGGTATAATATCCCATGCTGAGACATTTGGCTTTTGTGGAATTCAGCTGAACAAAATTAAGGTGCCCCTGTTTTGTCCCTTAACCAAAAGGCAATCTCTTTTAAAGGCTACTTCAGAAAGGAACAAGTATTTTCTCTGTATACATTTAAAAAAGAAGCCACTCTGTGCTTTCCTCAGATGCTAATTCTGCATACTGCACTCTGATTTATGTTCAGCATGCCAGGATAATGGGGATGGAAAGCACAAGACACATTTCTCAGTCACATAAATACATTGTAAAACGTTCTGAAAGTTTTCAGCATGTCTCCAGCCATGGATCATTAAATAAGAGGAATAAACAAAGAAGAGACCATCAACCTGACCTCCACATAATACACTTAATGACTGCCAGCTACATTCATAAATTTACAGGCACTGGGGTTTCTCACCCTGTGTGAATCAAGGTTGCAGTTCATATTTACTGTGCAGTTCATGGGAAAATGAAGACTCTGACATCTTGTGTCGTATTTTAGGAGTTTAAGTGAGTGGGATCTGTGCTTGAGAATGCTTAGGACCACACCCCACTCCTGGTACATCACATATGTAGGCGAGACTTTATATAGACTTTTGCTTACTGTTGTGGGAGAAAACAACTCTTTACCGTGGTACACAGCTAACATGCAAGGAACTGTCTCAGCTCTCCTGGAAAGGGTAACTGTTTAAAAAGAGAAATGGAGTGGGTGTGGGTGTCTTTTATAGGGTATCTATTTTTTCCTCTTCTTAACACCGTTAAGATCTATCAAATAGGAAGGCCAACATTTGCATATTCCAGTGATAGGAAAGTCCTACACCAGGTAGCGCAGCAATCTAAGTTGACTTTACAGAAAATCCCGAAGCATGATTCCAAGCTGGATTTTGTGGATCATACCCCACAAGCAAAGGTATCCGCCTTGTAGCCAGAGAGCCCAGCAGATGCTATTTGCAGTGCTCTTGAAGGCACTCCTGCGTGGATCGGGGCTGTGCCTTGCACTGTCCCAGGGTTTTAGAGGGTGCTTGGCACTGCAGCCTGGCTCCCGATGACATCGGGACTACAGAGGAGGCAGTGAGGGCTCCACAGGCAGATCATGTTTTTGGAAATGTGTAGTTTCTTCCTTTGGCAATGAGTCCTCCTGGGTTATTTTTTTTTTCTATGTCAAATACTTAAAATAAGCACCATAAAATTAAGTCCTCTTTCTCCCAGTAAGTAACATACCAGTGAAGGTCTTATTACTGGCTCTCCTACATCAGCTTTGCAGCTTCTATACAAGAATGTAACTCAGTGAGCCATAGAACCTTGAAAATATCTTTTTAGGATAGAATCATAGAATGGTTGGTGTTGGAAGGGACCTCAAAGATCATCTAGTTCCATCCTGCCATGGCAGAGACACCTTCCACTAGACCAGGTTGCTCTAAAGTATCCGAAGTATTATTTCTTTTAAATGGATTTTCATTACAGACAGGTTATCTTCCTGGGCATTTCTGTGAAAGCTTCTGTCAGCCCAATTTAATTGTATTGTAGCTGAAAACAATGATACTACATTTACATTAGCTTTAAAAGCCTCTGCATTTTTTCCCCCTGCAGCCCATCTGGCTTTAATGCTGCTGAATTTTAATTTAATGAAATTTGTTCATTTTAACTAACTAAATGCGCTGCATTAATGATCTGCTGTATTAAGCAGGTAGAAAAAAGTGCAATATTGATGCTTAGTCTTGGTAAAAGCACTTTTCACAAGAACCATATGGCATTCCTGCTTAGTTCATATAATTATTTTAGTTTCCTTGTGTGTGGGTTTTGCAGCTGAATGAACCTGAGCTAAACACAACCTGGAAAGCATCAACCCCCTGCCCCAGCACCAGCATGGTTCAAGCACCCTGGTTCTCCTGGCCACCAGCAAGTAAACAAATGACTCATGAGAATTTAAAAAGCAAAATGAGACCCACAGATTGACACTCGATTTAAACAATCGCCATGTAGAGACCAAATGCCATGTGTATAGGAGGAGTTTAAGGCAAAGCTCACTGGGCTTCCTGCCTCATTAAAAGCAGCATTCTCCAGGGAGATGTTAGCAGGTTACTAGATCAGAATTCCCCTACAGTACACTGGCAAGGGTGCAAAACCTGACCCTTGATAACCCTCCCCAACCACAGCAATGCACTCGGTCCTAGAGAAGTTGAACAGGGATGATATGTTTCCCAACAGCTTTAGAAAAGAATGCTATGTAAAACCTATTAAGAAGAAAGCTACCTCCAGTTTGGAGAACTAAAGACAATGGCTGATTCAAAGGTTCAAAACAAAACACCTAAACAACTGCTGGGGAGAGAGAGAGAGGCAGTTGGAGTGCATATAGGCATGAAAGTGGATCTACTCGTACCTTTGAACCAATCACACCTTGATGACATTATGCACAGAGCCCAGTCACAAAAGTCAACATCCACTGAACACATCCCTCTTCATGAGGTTTTATGAGGTTTTACGGCTGGCTGCTGTTACCTGGCAGAGCAGGTTGTGTGCTTTTCTAGCCCCACTTGCTTGCCTGTGGGTGCTGTTTGTGAGCCCCGCAGACCCCACCACCTGACTGACCATCAGCCCTTACAAGGAGCCACAGGTTGGATGAGCACTGCAAGGCTGCTCTGTGCCACGCCACTCCTGTGGTACATTTTTGAGGAGGAAAAAGCTGGTGAGCCCAGTACACAGAGGTCCAAGGGCAACTTTTTTTATACTGTCCTCGTCTCCTCACTCCATTGTAATTTGAGGATCAGCCGCTGTTGTCCCCTTGGAGAGCCAGGGAGCAGCCAATTGTTCCTGGCTGAGCCCAGGTCTGTTTTCAGGTAGATGCAGCCACCCACATGTGCTGGGAGGCACCAAGCTGGAGGTTTTGGTCTGCCTTCCTGAGGGAAATGGGCTTGTATGATAACGCTCTAGTACAGTGGCCTCTAACCACAGCTCTTGACCCTGTGGGGCGCTGGCACCAGAATCGGCAGAGGAGAAGCAACCTGAGTCAGTGCTCTGCTGGTGTTTGTGTGTATCTGCAAAAACAGTTCTTCCACAATAGATAACTGTCCAGGGCTAGGCCAACTGCAGCTGAAGCAGCTGGAAGAAGCAGGCTGAAGATAGCAGGAGTCTGCCAACAAGGAGTGCAGCTGAGCAGGATGCCCTCATTCCTTTTGTAGCACTGTCTCTCTGTCCCTCCCCCCATCACTCCAGAAGAAATGTGGAATTCCTGCCTTTGGGATTACAACACTTCCCTAGGACCAGTGAGGGGTGCTCACACACTGTAATAATAGATGCTGTGTAAGTGCTGCAGATGGAAAATGGATATTGGCTCGCTGTTTGCAAAATGAGAATAATAAGCCTGGTCTTGCAGAAGACCATTTAGGGAGCATGGTACAGGAAAGAACCCAGCCTAAGGAAAGCACATCTGCCACTGGCCCCTTATTATGTTACTCTGCAGACACTGATGAATTAAGTGTATAGTGTTGTGCTGTGCAGAGTAAGTGGAACAGACACAAGGAGATGTCTGACATATATTTGGAGGTGTATTTAATATTGCAGTGCTTCCGGATTCCACTAGCATGCTGGGGGTTTGGCCTCAAACCAATGTTTGCATCAGTACCATGTGTCTCTGGAACAGCAGTGCTTACTTTAGAGCTGGCTATGAAAATAGTTTCCATTATAAACCCTTGTTTTCACATGCTTCTTATATTTTATTTTGAAAATCCTCTTTTTGAGTCAAAAATTTCCATTCTGTATCTTTGCCAATAGGTGAAATTTTTCCCCTCTCTTTTTCTTAAGCTTGGAGGAAGAATCTTTCAGATGTTTTTGAGTCATAGGAGAGTGGAAAAAATGCATTTTCCCAATAGGGTAAAAAAAAAAAAAGTCCACACTTTCATAGTAGTAGGGGGGGGGGGGGGGGAATTAAACTGGTCTAAAGATTTCTGTAGTAAGCCAGCTTCATAGGGAATTACTTTTATTTGCCAAAGGCAGAGATTATTCTGATTTGGGGCAGTTGATAAGGCACAGGTCCAGGTATCAAACTTTGCTGGCATTCAGGATATCGTTTAAGGTACTGTCTTTACAGTTGCCTATTTAAAGAGGAAAGAGCCAGTCCCCTGTGGTCTTCTCTCACAGCTAATTATAGTCCTGCAATACATTTAGATTCATTCTAAAATCTGATTGAATGGAGAGAAACTAGACAAACTCTTGTGCCAAAGACTTTTGAAACACTTTCTCAATTCTCACTCAAGTCAGCAAGAGCAAATGGCTGTGCCAAAGTCATGAAGAGGCTCAGGCACTTTGAAAGGGCCAAAGTGCATGGCAGGGTATGTACACTTGACTGACTCAAGCAACTGAGAAACTGCGTTCATTATGCCTGCCAAATGTTTTGTTGATGTCTTCTTTTCTCCTTTACATAGAACAGGAAGCATCAGTGTAAAAAATCTGCTGCGCTAAGTGTAGTTACACTGAATCAGCTAATAAACAGAAGAGGAAAGAAAGCGGTAGGCATCTAACCATCATGCTGATGAGTGCTCCTGCACCCCTATGCTGCTTACTGGTTTTTCCTGGTGAGAGCTGTAGCTGATACACTAGTGGTAATGTACCTCCATGTGTTCTAGAAAATATGCAAGATGTGAACAACTATTGGGCTAACTGTACTGTTGCGACCACTCAGATTTGCATTTTCTGGCCATTTTGCAACTTTTAGCTATGCAGCCTGCACGTTTCATTAAACCTTTTGCTTTCTATCATTCAAAACCTGCTCTAAGTGTACATACGTTTGGCAAAGACATCCAGAATGATGTGTTTATTTTGCTTCAGTGCCAAAAAGCAGTGATTCATTAAGAAGCTTGGAGCTGTAGAGGGAAAGCCGCAGCCAGCAACCACCACACATGCCCTGAAGAGCAGAAAGCTGTGTTTTCCTAAGGAAAATGGTTAGTGCAGCTGGACTAGCATCATGGCTGACTTCTCTGAAGCAAGAAGCCACTGCTGAACAGGGTGGAGCATGTAGAAGTTCTCCTGGGTAACTGAGATTTGCTACAGCAGCAGCAGCAGCCAGGAGGCATCCGGAGGCTGCCATTAAGCTCAGATAGGAGAGAGAAATGCCTAAGGGAAGCCAGTCTGGCTGGTAGGAGCTTTTCCTTGAAATGATGAATTGGGGAGCTCCAGTACTGTGACCACTGCTATGGTGAATACAATGAAAAGTGCAACAGGCCATGTGGGAAGAGGTGGAGGAGGAAAGGTGGTGTCCTGCAGTAAGAACAGGCCTCCAGCTGCTTTTAGCTGTACTACTTCTTTTCTCTGCTGGGGACATACCAGCTTGTATCAGTAAAGAGGCCAGTCTGCTCTGTTTATTGTAACTACTGATACTAACTTGCAGCAGCTAAAGCCTTTGAAAACCTGGCAGAAACCCGACTCTTGAGGAACTCTATGCTCTGGCATGCCATTTTTACACCATTGCTTTCTTCTTCCCCAGTGGCTTGAACTAGGACAGGCAGAATGCTATTTATAATTTTTAATGTAGTCCTTTTTGTCTTTCATAATAAATCTGGAACCCTGGACAAAATTGATATATGGTGACAAAAACATACTTGACTGGAAAAGTTCTGATGGTTATTTTCTGTCTGGGAAGGAAATGTCCTGTACAGTCACAGAGCTGCCACGACATGGCAAAACTCCACTCAACAGGAGGTGCTGGGATGAAGGAGTCAGTATTAGGCACAGAGGAAATGATCACATATGAACAACATTAATATCAAGAGTTATTGTTATGAACAACCATAAACACACAGAATAGTTTTTTTAAAACTGAAGTTTAAAATTTAAACCAGGACTGTAGCATTTAAATTACTGAGTATTAGGATGGGATCTTACAGAATTTGGGTAACATGTCATGCCATCTGCTGGGGAGTTCTTAAGATTTTTTCAGTAATATCTGTCTAGGTTTAGGGATACATTGAGATCCAGTGTGTCAGTTCCTCTTGGTGCTTTAAAAAAAGACAGAAGGTAGCTTTTTCCAGCATCAACTGCACAGTGTTAAGGCCCTCTTAAAAGAAGCAGACAAGATCCTTGAAGAACAGACATTTCTTACAGTGTGTTAATTTTCAGTAAATTCAAATTTTAAAAGGCCAACACTGTTAGAAGTGTTGGAATGGTCAGAAGGGTCTGATTAATCAGGGTCTGACCCTTTTATTTGCTCATCTTTCATAATCATGAGAAGGTCTCCAAAACCTGGATTACACCAATTCTGCTACTTACATCATAAGTCTTTAGGCAGCTGATAACTTTTAAAACAGCAGATGTAAAAGTAATAATACTCCAAATAATTAGTGAAATACTCTGGGTCTATGAGAAAAGGACGGCTCCTGCATAGGCCAGGCTTGCTGAAGCAAAACAAGGGAACAGACTCCAGATCTTCGCAAGCAAAGTAAATGTTAGCAACAACCATGGGATGAAGAAAAAGTCAAAGAACTCAGAGGGATATAAAGTTTTAGAATTCACCTCTAAGGAACTTTAGGGAAGGAAAACACTTTTGAAAGATTATGGAAGAGAACTGGGGTGGAGATGAAGTGTGTAGAATTTGAAATGTTGGAAGAAAATGCAGTAGGGGAGCAGGGAAGTTTCTGAAGCTGAGGACCATGGGCAAGAGATGAGATCTGCTCTCTGTAAGCCCCAAAATGTTTGTGTTGGGACCATTTTCTTTTTATTTTCTGCCTTTCAGTTGCATACATTATGTAAATTACTTTAAAAGCTCTGTGTGTACACTACCACAAGAAACTGCAACTGTTACTAAAATGAAAATGGAGATTTTTCAACATACTTGCAATGTTCAAATCTGTACAAGACTTTCCTAGAACAACTTGCCAAGCAGTTAATTAACATAGGCAAGAGTACTGTCAGGTGAAAGGGTACTACAAAAGTCACAGAGCAGATAATAAAACCACATGAGTAGATCTACAAGCATTCATTGCTAACCATTTAAAACCATACTGATGGAGCTATTGTGAAAGTTTCTTCTAGGTACAGATAGCACCCCTGAGTCAGAGAGCACAAAGAGGCCCACAGCTGAGGGCACCTAGCACACAGTCTAGATAATATGTTATTGAGCTGCTGTTGCCATGAATTGTTATTTGCTTCCCAGTGTCTGAAACTGGCTTACAAACCATTGCAGTGAATCATTTAGAGTAGCAAACAAGTTTGCAAGTGCACAACCTATTTGCAGACAATTTGTAAGCAGAAAGCAGGCCTGTCTGTGCCAAATGACCAGGAGTAAGCTTGCCCAGCTGTGAGCTTTTCCTGCCTGTGATGGCCAAGAGCGGGTAAGGATAAATAAGAACAGATGTTGAAACAGGAGTCGAGATCACCCAAATACTAAACAACTCTGAGCCCCTCAGATCTTCCCTAGGTAGGGGCCTCGCTACCTGTCTCTCAGTGCAGTTTTAATCCAAACAAATGAATCTCATCCAAGAAGTGTCTGTTGTATTTTTTAATCAGAATAACCTGCATTTGAATATTAAATCCTCTAGTCCAAGGCTTTGAACACCTAGCTTCCAAATGACTGAACTACACAGAAGCTCCTTTCAGTTAGTTATTCTGTATAGATGCCTTCCATTCTACTATGTAGGTAGTATGTACAGTGGGGTTTTTTGAGGGAGGAAGACTTATGATGTTCACTTGCAAAGACAACAGCCTCTTTTTTTAAAGAAGATTTCAAATTCTTTTTTTTGTGCTGTACTTGTGCATTGGAAATGGGAGGTAACACTGGCAAGAACATAGAGTTGCTAAACCATTAAAGGTGAAAAAGGACACATAAGAATATTTACAAGTATTTCCAACTGAGAGAATAATCTAGAGCTGTTATACAAAAGTCCCTGGTTATTAAAAGGAAATGGCCTAATTCTCAATAAAATGCCATTGATATGGCCTGTGAATTTATTTTGACAGTGCCTGTTTAAGAAGAGCGTTTAGGTTTCCTGGAAAACAGAAATAACTTTTTGCTGAACCACAGGTGATGTTCTAGTCTTAAGCAAAAAAGCTGACTTTGGTGGTGCCTTCCCCAGAGTCCTCCCCTTTGTAACTGCAAGTTCTCCACAGGCAGGTACAAATTCAATGACATTGTTATAAACCTTACCATGACTCATGACTAAAAAAATTACTTAGCTTCTTGCTCATGTTTGCTCATGTTATAACCTTTGCTTTGTTCACTGAATCGTACAGCTCTGCAGCCTGCGGGACAGAGTGCTGCTCATCTTCCAGCAGTTCTGCACACTGACTGGAGTTGTGGGTGTGCAAGGGTTGGAGGACTACACAAGAAATGACCCACCTGGATCATTTCTGTTTCAGATTCAGTGCCAGCCTCTTGGTTTATCTTGATAAGTACCTGTGTAATATTTTTTTCCTGTTATAAGGTTGAATGAATTTGCTAGATTCATTACAAATCTTGGGATTCAGTATGATAGCCCCTTCTTTTTAGTTGTATTTAGCACCATAAATTAATCTTGGTGACTGAAGTAAGAATAATAGAAATTCACTTCTCTAAAATGCCTCTTTATTTCACATGAGCCTACAGAACTCTAAAGACTTGGCAACAGCATCCTACCAGTTGTGTGTCATCTATTGCCATCCATCATCCCAGTATAGTAAACACACTGAAATACAGCTGTCTTTTGAAGCTTTATTTATTGATGGAAAGGAATTTGCTTTTTGATAAGTGAGATAGATAGATTCTTGTGTGTATTACTGCATTCTGACTTGGGAACAATTTTGAAGTTGTGCATTCCCTTCCATGAAGAGATCTCTTACCAGCCATTTATACAAGTGCAAAATTCTTGTTTTACAAACACTGCTGAAGTTCATTAAGAAACTGTTCTTCCTCTTCTGGTGGCAGATTTCAGTTCTCGAGGGACAGCAGAGTATCTGTTTAACAGTACTCACTACAGTACCGGACACAGTAACTTGAGACAAGAAGGGAAGAACTGTGCATGTAGCATGAGGCAATTGGATAACCACGGCATTACTACTGACACCGAAATCTGAAATCTAACTGGGACACTGGGTCCAAGAACCCCACTGATGCTGATATTGCATCAGAACAGTCTGGCATGACTTACTGGCACCTGTTCCACCCATCAGCTGAACCTCCACTTCCCCACATGATAGAAGACATATTCATGTTTTAGCATCTTGTTGCAGCATTTCTTTCAGGACAAGATTAGACCTGGCTAAAATGATAATGGAAATTTCAATCCTAGAATTCTCACTTTTATAATCCCAGGCTACTTTTGCTTTGCTTGCAATTGTGGATTTCCAGAAACCCCAGAAAACTATAATAACTACAAACTGCTGGGCAGCCCATTTGTGTATCATCCTATTAGTTGTTTAAATACCAAGTGGAATATAGATAAAAACACATAATAGATAAAGTCTTCTAAATCCTAAACCAAAAAGAGTATACCAGATAAAAATATATTTTATCTACATAATTGCAATCTCAAATTGCTGCTAGAATCAGTCATTATCAAACATTATTGTATATATCTTCTTCTTTCAACAGTCCAGTTTCTCTTATAGGTCACATTTGTAAATGTCTTTTTGAACAGTGTTGAGGATTTAGGGCTCATTCCCTCCCATTGGTGAGTCATAAGCTGAATTCTTAAATCAAATGTCTTAAAAAGCAAGATATAAGCAGAAAATGCTAATTTTTTTCTGATTTGGTGATCATTAATGACTGTGAGTAGTCTGAGAAATACACATTGCCCCTTTGCAACTTTATGCAGCAAATACAACAGTTATGTCTCTTTCTGCTTTATGGACCAGCACTATTTTGTGTTCAACTAGTATTACCAGTTCAGGATCAAGAGAAAGTATCTTTTTTTTTAATAAAAGCTGAATAAAGAATCTATGATGGATGCCCCCAGTACCTTGTCCATCATAAATAAAAATCCCCTTAAGACCTTCCAATTTTCTAATGCAAGTAAATTATTTCTTGTTTACAAGTTGCTCTTTTGGGTAAATTTTTATAAGCAGAAGCTTCATTTTCTTATTCTATACAACATGATAATAGAATCACAAAATTGTTTGGGTTAGAAGGGCCCTTAAATATCATCTAGTTCCCTGCCATGGGCAGGGATACCTTCCACTAGATCAGGTTGCTCAAAGCCGCATCCAACCTGGTCTTGAACACTTCCAGTGATGGAGCATCCATAACTTCCCTGGGCAACCTGTTTCAGTGTCCCACCACCCTCATAGTGAAGGACTAATGAAGCCTATAATCCGTTAGTGCTATAAATTAACATTTATGTTCCTTACTACAACTGCCACTCCTTACTTTCTAAAGCAGTAACCATATCTGATTAGTTCTGCAACATACCACTGCGCACTGCTGAGGTATGAAGACAGGACCCTTAAAAATGAGTTGAGTGCAGAGAAAACATATAAAAGAAAGTTGCCAGCATCAGTTAACTTGGGAAGAAAAAAAACCCAAACAAACACAACCACCAAACCAAAAGAAATTGGCAACTAATTCTACTACTCTGAAGGATGTGATAACTACACCCATTTTATCGGCTTACAAATCAACCTTGAGGAGTTTATTACTTCACAGGAATCATTTCAGACAGATGATATATACCTTTGCATTGTAAACTGGCCTTTTATGTAGCAGAGGAACACAAATTCCTTTGATAAAATTAATGAGATTTACCGGAGGCAGACAGGAACACTTTTATGTTCCTGTTTACAAGTGACTCCAAAGAGGTAACTCAAGTTTCTCAAAACAAACCCTTTAAAAATCGTTTTTCAAGGTAAGAAAAATAAATGTGGGGAATTGATGAAAAAACTCTCCTGATAAATAAGTGACAGGAGTCATTTGTTCAACAAGACGTGCTTCCGAAGGCCTTTCCTCAAGTTGAAGAAAGGACCATCAGACCATCTACCTTTCCCTTAGCTCCCACTGCCTAATTGAGCCTAGTGCCTCTGTAGTAGCCCCACTCACTTGTGCTTTTTAAGGGGCCTAGATTTGGAAGTGTCAAAGACCCTTGCCTTCGGTGTTTGAACATCCAGGAGTGCTGCAATGCCATTCTTTGCCCAGAAAGGTACCATTAGGCTAAAATGCAACACATCAGTCTTTCCTGAATGCATCAGCACCAGCTTTCTTCGAGCCTTTTGTTGGAACGTTCCATTTCATCTTGTGGATCTCTTTTGAGCTATCTCCTATCATCCAGGGTTTTTTTTAAGGGGCAGACAGCACTGGACATGGGACAGAACTTTTTTGTCTGTTAAAAACCACAAAGATGTAATGGGATTTCTATCTATCTACCCTTTTCCTATTTGCACATCTGCATGCGAACGTCAGCTTCCTTTTGTACCAGCACTAGCTTGCTAGGAGCTCATGTTGAATTTCTTCAAGACCCTACACAGAGCAGCTTTCTAAGATATCTTCCACCACCCTGCAAGTCTGACTTTTTTCTTCTTTTGACCCTTATTCAAACTTACTTGTTTGAAAGAGACGAGTTTATTAAATAATCCAGATAACTCTGTGACTGTCTTGTCCTTGTTATCACTCTGGTAATATTTATTCCATCTAAAATTGCTGCCAGTGGTGGTTTATTTCATCTTTTAAAGCTGTTTAAAAAAATACTTCTCTAGATTGCTGATGAAAACACTGAAGAGCCTCCTGCAGCTGCCCAACAGAAACACTCTTATTAAATGCTAGTGTTACTTGGGCAATTGATCTGCTTTTTCATTCAGCTCTTCATCTGCTTGTGCTTTACTAATTTTGTGTGGTACTCACTTTTTTCTCTCTTACTAAATCAAGAACCTACTTGACAGAGAGAAGTCTCTCACACTCAAGCCCGTACCTCTGGCAATTTAACGTGCAATCATGTAAAACAAGGAAATAAAAGATTTTCTTACTAAGACCTACTTATTTTCTATAAGAAACGCGAGTGGCGTTAGTGGTATTCTTCTCTATTCACTGTATATTAGCTGACAACTGCATCTCTTCTGCCTGTAACTGGTGCCAGGCTAAGCAGACTGCAGTCACCTGTGGTATTCCAGTTGCTTCCCAAGTACAGGCCCCACTCTACCACAGCTCCCCATCTCCTGAAACATCACCACAGTGCAAATACATACAAAGATCAGCAGGTCAGAAATGTCTTCAGCCAACCACTCTAGGACTTCCAGGCCACTCAAAACCATAGCAGTTTTATGGAATGCCTTGCTAATAGATGCTCTTTATCCTGTTCTTTAGATGAGCCTTGATAGTCCTCCTGTGATGCATATGAATCTCCCTACTTGTTTCTAGCATAGTAATAGCTATTAGGCACTTGAGGTTGTTTTTTTTTATTCATCACTGATAAGAGTTACCTGCTTGCTCCAGCATTAAGCTCATATCACTGCTTAGAGTATGGTTATGCATTAAGAAAAACAAAATAAACCGCTGTTCCTTTTGCCTTTGTGCTGGGCACTCTCTACTCCTCTCCATCTTCCCCGTTAACTGCTGTGTCCACTTTTGGGTGCCACAGTATAAGGAGGACATTGAGGTGCTGGAGCGGGTGCAGAGAAGGGCAATGAAGCTGGTGAGGGGTCTGGAAAACATGTCTTACGAGGAGCACCTGAGGGAACTGGGATTGTTTAGCCTGGAGAAGAGGAGGCAGTGCTCTCCACAACTACATAAAAGAAGGTTCTAGTAAGGCTGGTGTTGGCCTCTTCTCCCAAGTAACTAATGACAGGACAAGAGATAATGGCCTCAAGTTGCCCCAGGGGAGGTTTAGATTGGATATTAGGGAAAATTTCTTCACAGAAAGGTCTGTCAAGTGCTGGAACGGGCTGCCCAGGGAAGTGGTGGAGTCTCCGTCCCTGGAGGTGTTTAAAAACCGAGTTGATGTAGCACTTAAGGACATGGTGTAGTGGTCAGGGAGATGTTGGGATGAAGGTTGGACTCGATGATCGTAGAGGTCTTTTCCAACCCTAATGATTCTACGATAACGTACCCGATCGATTACATGCCTTCTTGTCACGTGTAGCGGCAGAGCTGCTGTCAGACCATCTTCTCTCTTTCAAAATCAAAAGTGATCCTCGGCCATGCACCTGTGGGAGCGGCCAAGAGCGGGGCCGGTTTCCCGATCTCTGCCACGGCGACAGAGGGGCCCGTACCGACCCCGGGGGCT